>MU260673.1:0-167924 GCA_020310875.1 Ceratopteris richardii
TTTGCCTCTTTAGCAGCCAGTTTTGGAGAGTTCTTTATGATATGGTCATTTCCTTTACAATACTCGCAAAAAAATTTCTGCTTTTTCTGATTTCTTTTCATCTTTGTCTTCCCTCTTCGATTGTGTAGAATTGGCAGACTTTTGCTTATTAGTTGAAGAGCTCCATTTTTCTTTGCCCTTCTGACTAGCGAGGAAAGCTTGGATCTGCAACATGCATAATGGACCTGTTCTGCCTAGATGACCTCCCTGTAACAGAACTCCTCGAATGACAATGCATTTGGATTGCCTTTCATCATCAACCAAAGATCAGTAGAAGCAAAACTTTGATATGAATCAAGAAGACTATTCAGAAGGGTCTGCACAAGTGAGCTATCTGGTATAACCTCATCAGTAGAAATTAACAGTTCTTTCAGGTCTTTGATCTTTGTTAGAAAAGTGTCCATAGGATCACCTTCATTCATGTGCTCACTCTCCAACTATTTTTGGACGTAAGCAACATGAGCCTCATTCCTAGCTTGGTACAATGTGGTAAGTGTATCCCAAGCATCCTTAGCTGTTCTCCAAGAGCGAATGTGAGGAATAATGGCACGTTTGACAAACAAAGCTATCAATGCATGTGCCTTGGTATCCCTGCCATCCCAACAAATTTACTTTATAGTAGGTGCAGCAGAAACTACAGGACGAATAGGAACATGCAGAATACCATCATCTTCGACACCTTTTGCATCAGCTTAGTACCTGTAATTGTAATAGTTACAGGTGTGATAGGACGTTTTTCAACACCTTGCACCATGTTCCATAGTCCTTTTGCAACCAATACATGTCGCATCATATAAGCCCACAACGGGTAGTTGGTGCCATCCAACGTATCCTCAATGGCAAACATACAGAATACATCACTGGTTTCAGCTATAGTCGGTGACTAAAATACCTTGATGTAAAAAATTGACTGTATGTAAGAAAGTTGAACAGAATTGCCCAGATGAATTCTGCTAAACTTGTAGCAGACTTCGAGACGCTTATATTGGCGGACTGAACTGGTATATACCTTTGTTACAAAAATACAAAATAGCCTACACAAGCGTTGCGATAGTGCATTTGGAGGGTGAAACGAGCTCAGATCATGATTTCGGCACCACAGAGCGAAGATGTTTTGATCTCGAAAACACGCTGAGTATGCTCACCAAAATTCGTGCGATTTTGAGACTTCAACCAAAGAGGTTTTGATGATGCCCTCGATGAAGCGACGACCTGCTCTGATACCATTGTTGGAGTTAGACATGTGCGGAAGCACGTGAACAACACAAGGAAGAAGAAGAAGCTTGGAGCACAACACACAATATTGAATGTATTACCACTAGAATGTACAAAGATAATTAGCCCATTAGGGCAATAGAATATATACAAGCTGGTGGAAAAAAACCGCCTAAAGAGGGAAAAAAGTGCCCCGGTGGTCCTAGAGTGTTCACACACATCACTACCTAAATATATCAACAGCCTATAACCCTAATTGGTTTCTTATCTTTGTACATTCACTTGGTAATACATTTTGTATTGTGTTGTTTTGCAACCTTCTTCTTCTTCTTCCTTATGCTATTTGTGTGCTTTCGTAGCCCTCAATCTCCAACATGTACATGCACATTTTTGCATTGATATCTATAAATGAAAAAAAATGAAGGATACTGAGTAGCTAAAATTTATTAACTTATGTAAATGAAAAATAGAAGGAATGAAGCAAACACAAATGCATACAAGTCCCTTTTAGGAAACCAGTGCACCTATGGCAATTCACTTCACTGTCATAATAAAATAAGACCTAAAACCTTATTCTTAAATTTAAAGTTAAAGGAAATGCCCTTTTCTCCTCACGAACTATACAAATGCAAGTTAGTAAGGACAACGGATTACACCAATTCACGTGTACAATATGCATAGCGTCCCTCTCCTTGACCTTAGGCTGGGGAAAGAAGAGAAAAATAAATAGATAGAAGAGATTAACGAGAGTGCGAATCCAAAAAGGAGAGAGAGAGAAGGCTAGAATTGGACAAACAAGAGAAAAAATAAATAGATAAAAGAGATTAACGAAAGTGAGAATTGAGAAAGGAGAGAGAGAGAGAAGAGTGAGAATTGGACAAACATGAAATAGAAAAGTAACTATTATGCTACTTCATAATTCATAATTATGAACTCCTATGATAAACCATTTATCAGCAATCTATGAGCAAAAAGATTTATTTTATTGGTGTTGTGATGAATCTAACTTTGAAAGAAAAGTTCGTTGTTGAAAAAATTGCATGATTTGTAATAATGGAGGACTCTCACTAGCATAGCACCATGAATTCCCAAAGACATATAGATGAGAATTTCAGCAGCTCACCTTCGAGAAACTTCCTAATGGTCAATTCCTTCATTTGATGCCTCACTTGTGACATAGGTCTTGATCGTTAGCTTGATGTTGTTTTAAATAAATTTCATCATTCTTATATCGACTTGTTGCATGCAAAGCTAAAAATCATTCTTATATCTTTTATGTGGAGAAAAGGTGGAAGTAGTGTCACTACATGTCTTTTATCGTAGCTACAAGTCATGTATAAGGTTAGAAGGACACTCGAAATGTTTTGAATGTTCACTTTTAGCACTTTAGTACCATATCATAAGATGGCCATAATAACATGAATTACTTAAGATAAAAGGCATATTTCAAATTACAAATAAAGATAAATAAAACCTCCAAGAAAGTTAGAGAGAATTACAAAGAAGGTTTATAACTTTTCATCCCTTTATTGACCCATTTTGTTTTGAACTTATTATTTTCTAAACTGAACACACGCGAACCATTTAGTGGGGGACCCATTTATTTTTCAACTTATTGGTTTCTAAAATCTAAATGGGGGCGATGTCTTACAAATTCTAATCATTTTACCTAAACATGCTAGGGATTCCTCAACTGATCACTTTTTGGGAGTCACATCAACGTTATGTGGAGATCTTTCCTTCCAAATCTTCGAAGCACTTCACAACTTATGAAATTCCATGGAGAAAATGAATAGCTATTGCTAATTCTCCAAACACTACAAGGAATACGGGCGTATAGCGACGGTTAAGGCGACAGAATTTCGTCGCTATAAAATTGCAACTTGCATCGTAATTAGCGTCGGGCGCGGATCGTCGATTAGACGACGCAAAAAACGACGGTATTTGCGACTTGGATTGCGACGCTCCCGTACAACATTGCTTATGTGACGCTACTTAAAGGCGTCGCTTAAGCGATGTTTTTTTGCGTCGCATATGCGACGCTAAAGCAAAGGTCGCTTATACGACGACGAATAGCATCGCTTACACGAAGATCTGTTGATGGACAAAAATTAAAACGTTGGAGGCTCTGCAATCGGGATTTTCACGCATCCGATCAAAGAGCTCTCCAACGTCCGCAATTGTGCTACGCTTACGAGCTGAAGCAAGTATACGCAGAATTGTTGTTTTGCCTAAGCTCTCTGTTATTGTCTCCCTTTGTCTTTGTTTCTCTCTTTCTACATCTCTCTCTCTAGATCTCTCTCTCTCTAGATCTCTCTCTCTCTCTCTCTCTCTCTTTTCTTTCTCTCTTTATTGCAGATTATTCAAGAAGCTAACCAAGCAAAAACTATGGCTAACAATTGTAAGTACAATTTCTATTATTTGTAGATCATTTGAATTGTGTTATTTTCATTACATGCCATACTCACACTTATTGATATTCACTCATACACTTATACATGATGAAGATGCACACACACATGCATATACCTACATATACACATATACATGCACATACACGCACATACACATAGAGTTATACATATACACACACATACACAAGAACATGCACATATTGATACATACATATACACTTATACATGCACATGCATATACATACATATACGCACACATACACATGCACATACATACATATACACACACATACATATACACTTAGGTACACACATATGAATGAATTATATAATTAAAGTATTAAAACACATATACACATGCACACACACATGCACATACCGACATATACACATATACATGCACATACACACACATACACACACATACACATAGAGTTATACATATACATGCATATACATATACACACACATACACATGCACATGCACATACTCATACACATATATATACTTATACATGCATGTGCACATACATACATATACACACACATACACATGCACATACATACATATACACACACATACATATACACTTAGGTACACACATATGAATGAATTATATAATTAAAGTATTGAAACACATATACACATGCACACACATATGCACATACCTACATATACACATATTCATGCACATACACACACATACACATAGAGTCATACATATACATGTATATACATATACACACACATACACATGCACATGCACATACTCATACACACATATACACTTATACATGCACATGCACATACATACATATACACACACATACACATGCACATACATACATATAAACACACATACATATACACCTAGGTACACACATATGAATGAATTATATAATTAAAGTATTAAAACACATGCTTAATATAAACAATAATAACAATTAATAGAACAAAACTCTTCATTACTTAATACTATACACACAATTCAAAACATAACTGAAATGAAAAATATATAGATAAAAAAAAATATAGATATATATCAATGTAAATACATATAATCCAATGTCATAATCAACTAAAATCCTAATCATCATCATCATGATCATTTTCATCATCAGCAATATCATGATCATCCTGATCTTCCTCATCCTCATCGTCATGATCACCCTGTGACGATCGAGATCATCCCTCCTGTGTTTGTCTCTCCACCTCATCCATATTTGTCTCCCCATAATACTCCTGTATTACATATAACAAACATAAATCAATAAAATAATTAAAACATTCATAACAACAAAATAATTATATAAAATTTAAAAATACTCACAAAGGCATCAGGATGATCTTGTATATACTCGCCCAAATGCCCATATCTGAAATGTGTAGCATACTCGATCTTGTGTTTCGTAGGATATCGGCCATAATCCTTTCGCTGCAATGAAACAAATAAAAAACATTAGTTGCTTGCATTTTAACTAAAATAAAAAATATACTCACAATAACACATATACTTACAAACGTAGCTACAAAACCATTATGGCCTATTTGGCCTAAGTGCGATGTGTGACCCGACTCCACTCTCTTCTTTGCAGCAGCCTGTTTATTCAAGAAAAACATACATAAATTAAATGTAAAAAATTACCAAAATATATAAAAATTATAAATATAAACTATTAATTTGTGTACCTTCTGCTGAGGAAATGACTCGTGAAGACGTAGCTGTCTACGAAAAAACTGCCACGACTCAAGTGGTATGTTAGCTCGCCTCTTATTTTTTTCGACCATACAATATCTCCTATTAATTTAATCTCAAACAGAAAAAAAAAGTCAGAATACATACACATATATACACACACATACACATACACATACACATACCCACATACACATATACATGCAAACATATACGCATGCATATATGTATATATATACACATATACATACATATAACATAAACACACAAATACATATCCACATATATACGTACACACACATGCATGCATATACACTCATTCATACAAAATACATGCATTTATCCCACAATAATATGTAGTTGTGTATATGTGAATATGTGTGTATGTGTAAATGTGTATATGTGAATATGTGTGTATGTGTAAATATGTATATGTCAATTTTTTATTTATGTAGATAATCAAATTGTTAATATCAAATACCATTATTTGTAGATTTTGATCAATCAGATGGAACTCCACCACCGTCTCCTCATCGTGCAACGACTTTATACTGTAAGTATATGAAATATTTAATTTTAACTATATTTGATGGATACATAACTTATATTATTTTTTATGTTTCTTATGATGTACAGATTCTGATCAATCAGAGGGTAGTCCACCACCTCCTACCCATGCAACGACTTCACATGTGTCCTCCGATAGGAATTATGATGAAATTTACTATCAAGAGCATATTATATGTTGGTGTAACTCTTGTTATGGCACGTATCGAAGACCACGATTGGAATGTATTCAACATGAGGCAGAGTATGGTACTTTTGAGCGTGCACCATCACCTAGTCAACGTGATAATGCTTGGGTATGTATTTTCTTTATATATTAATATCATTATTTTATTTAAAAACCATGTATAAAATCAAATTATTATTGATATACAGGAATACTTGCTCAATGATGATGATGATGATGATTTTTCTCATAATGTTAATATACCTCGTACACGTCATGGACTTGCTGTTCATCAATTACAAGCAGAGGTTTCTAGAAATCCTCTACCTCCTGGTTTAGAGAATGAAACAGCTGGAGATTATCCATTGCCAGCTCGTGATCGTTCTTTAGTACAAACACATGATAGAAGAAGATATGGAGGATGGAATAGAGGACCACTTCCTTTAGATGGAGAGGTTTTCAACTTTTGGGCTAATTGCTATATGATTGCTCCATCCACTATTACTAATGCTGGTCGTGGTCTCTTTATTGTAGAGGATTTGTATGTGCCTCCGAACTCTGAAGTCACTCTTATGTCATTTTGTGGTACTATATATGGATGGGGAGATTGGCATCGACTTTCACGTTATGTTCAAAGCATGAGTACTTATGGAATATGCTTGAACGCAGCATCCCTTACTAGTAGAAGGATTTTACATGCAGAAAATGAAAGATTATATATTGATGGAAAGACCTTACACACATGGAAATATAGCAGGTTTAATAAATAGTAGCCGAGGGTTACATAATAGTTCAAGGACTAATTGCACATTTGAGGAGCGTGAAAATAGTCATGAATCACCATACATGAGTAGAGATGTATCAAGATACATAGTTGTCAATGCTATTACTACATTACATGCTGGTGATGAACTATTAGTGAATTCTGGATGGCGTAGACCTCCAAGAGCACCTTTTAGCTAGAGAGAATAAAAATTTTCTAACCATATTTAATAAGTTATATACTTAATTTTATATTTGAAGTTTAATTTTTATTCATTTATGGGATACTAATGAGTTTTATTTATATGTGTAGATTCCAACGTATGATGTTGATGATATTCGTCCACAGCATTCACAATTACCAGTAAGACCTCATTTATCAGAAGCTTCCATGAGGA
Organism: Ceratopteris richardii; assembly: GCA_020310875.1. Classification (NCBI taxonomy): domain Eukaryota; kingdom Viridiplantae; phylum Streptophyta; class Polypodiopsida; order Polypodiales; family Pteridaceae; genus Ceratopteris; species Ceratopteris richardii. The sequence goes on from MU260673.1 coordinate 7,259, forward strand.
GGCTACGCAAAACTAATCCTGTGCAATATGCAAAGTTGAAAGATCTATATTCAAAAGATGATAAAGTACAAGATTTGTGTGACAATGATGAAGATGATGGCATCGCAGATTTTATTGAGGATTGGTATCAAAATGACAGTGAGAGCATGGATATTTCTAAAAATGAGAAATATCTTCGAGAGGAATGTCTAAAGCATGTATATGAAGGAAGTCGTTTGACACGACTAAATGCGAGCTTACTTACTCTCAACCTTCAAAATCGTTTTAGATGGAGTAATGTATCTGTTTCGACACAATTAAGGTATAAATTTCAATTTTCTATCTATTTATTTATATATATATATATATATATATATATATAAATACATGCAGGTTTTTATTCTTACTTTAGATAAAGTAAGAACAAGAACTTGAATTGAATGGAAACTTTTTGTCCGCACATCTTTTAAAACTATTAATGCATCTTTCCAAATATTTGCAATGGTGACCTGGATGAGTCGCATGCACAGAGGTTACTCAAGAGACAACAATCTGATTATAATGGAGTAGTCCACTTTGTATCCTAAAGTTCAGATGCTCATCATTGACATGCAAGAGGTTTACTGCATACCTCAGAAATCCTACTCTATCTTGAGTAACCTCTGTGCATGCGATTCATCCAGGTCACCATTATATGAACATATGTGTGAATTGACAAGATACGATTGTTTGGATGGCAGGATACGATTGTTTGGATGGCGGGATACGATTGTTTGTTTTGGAGGATATGAATGATTTGTCGATTCACACATATGTTCAGTTTGAAAGTGTGAATCGACAAATCATTCAATGAAGGTACATACTTCATATCATCCAAAACAAACAATCATATCCTGCCATCCAAATTTTGCGTAAATATTTTGAAAGATGCATTAATAGTTTTAAAAGATGCGCGGACAAAAAGTATCTATTCAATTCAAGTTCTTGTTCTTACCTTATCTAAAGTAAGAATAAAAACCTGCATGTATATACGTATACATATTTATTTACCTTTTTTAATATATCTTTTTTTGATAAACTTACAGGTTATTATCTGAAAAGTTTTTACCAAGTCAGAATATTCTTCCTACCTCACATGATGAAATTAAGAAGATAATCAACAATCTTGGTATAGATTATCAATGTATACATGCATGTCCTAACAATTGTATTTTATATAGAGGTGAATATGCAGACTCTTTGACATGTCCCAAATGTCAATCTCCTCGATATAAGGGTGAAGAAGGTAAAATCCCGAAAAAGGTATTGAGACATTTTCCATTGGCTCCACGGATTAGACATATGTTTCAAAGCCCCGAATTATCAAAGCTTTTGAGTTGGGGACATGATCTCAAAAGTACTGATGGAATAATCAGGAATCCTCATGATAGTGTTGCTTTTGAGCATATTGATTCTACATGGCCTAAATTTGCACACAATCCACAGAATCTAAAGTTAGGAGTTGCACCAGATGGGGTTAATCCATTCTCCATGAAATCCAGTAAATGGTCAACATGGCTAGTGGTAGTCATAAACTACAATCTTCCGCCATATCTTAGCAGTAAAAAGGAACATTTAATGCTTTCACTTTTAATCCCAGGAAAAAGACAAGTTAAAGATATGAATGTATATCTTGCTCCTCTCATTGACGATCTTCAAGAGTTCTGGAGAGGTATTAATGTCATTGATGTATCCAAAAGCATCAATGAAAGACATATTACGATTCCTGGTATTGTGGCTTGGACTATTCACGATTTTCCTGGATATGGCGTTTGTTCAGGTATTGATGTAATTTTTTTATTCAATATGCATGTAAATAAATATGATTTAATCTAATTATATTTTTATAATTTTCCATGATGCAGGAATATCTACTAAGGGTTATAAAGCTTTTCCATATTGTGGTGATTGGTTGAGATCAATCTATAGTAAGAATCTCAACAAAAATATTTATCTTCGACATCGATGATTCTTGCCTGATGATCATCCATTAAGATCTAAAAGAGAAGCGATACATTTTAATGGAAAGCTTGAAACAGGCCAATATCCAAAACCTATGACACCTATGGATTGGTATAAAAAATGGACAGATAGACCTCTGATAGATCCAGAAGCAGAAATCTTCAGTGATGATTCAGATAATGAGTATGTGAACAGAGGTAAAGGGAAATTGCCACTCGCAGAGGACATATCAATATGGTATTCTTTGGAGTATTGGAAAGAGTTAAAAGTATTTCATCGTCTTGATCCTATGCATATATTCAAAAATATTGGTTATTCACTATGGCAGCATCTTCTTGGACTAAAAGATACCACAGCATCAAGGAATGATTTGAAAGATCAAAAATCCAAACCAAAGTTATGGCCAGTTTTTTATAGACATCGACAAGAAACGACTTATGCATCTGCTCCTTGGGTACTTACAACAAAAGAGATACAAACTATCAACAATAGAAATCAATTGATCAAGAATCCTACAGGATATGGAGCATCGTTTCCAAACATGTTTACTATGGATGATAAGAGCTTATCTGGGTTAAAGACCCATGACTGGCATAACTTTTTGAAACATAGTTTACCTTTGGTTATCGATGGATGTACAAGGAAAGGAGTACGAGATGTGATCTATCATCTTGGATCACTTATAAGGTAATTATGATACTTTTATATTTAATATGTATGAATATTGGATATCTTTTATTTTTTAATTAACTTCTTTACAATTGTTTTTATGATTTGTATAGGTGGATTACATCCAAAGAGATTGATAAAAATTCTATCCCACAAAAAAAACGTGAATGCAAAGAGCTACTATGTTTGATGGAAAAAGAACTTCCTACTTTAGTTTTTGATATTCAAGTTCATTTACTAGTCCATCTTGTAGATGAGATAAAGATTGCTGGTGTTGTCAACACTCGATGGATGTTTTGGGTCGAGCGATTTATGGGAATACTAAAAGGTTACGTGGGACAAAGAGCAAAACCAGAAGGATCCATGGCAAAGGGTTGGATGCTTGAAGAGTGCATGTATTACGTTAGTGAAAGAGTTCATGAAGAAGCTCCACGTGCATGGACCAACGAGTCTTCTTCAAAAATAACAGATGAGGTATTATCAGGTAAGGGGGTTCCATTCTTATTTACATTCCAAGAAAAAAATGATGTTTCTACTTTTGTAGCATATAATAGCAAATGCATGCAAGCATTCCTTAGCGAGTACGAGGAACTTCAAAGTCTCCAAAGTAAAAGGCAAAAAAACAAAAGATCTAGACGTAATCTCGATAATAATGAGATTACAAATATACCTTCTTTCACGGATTGGCTATATAGTCGTTTGCAACGCGGCAACGCAAATAATGAAGAAATCTCAGATGAGCAAAGAGAGTTAATGATAGGTTGTGAACAAAAGGTAATTTTATTAAAATATATATTTTAATTTTTTCATATATGTATGTTAGTTTCTATTTACTAATTGAATTTATTTTGCAGGCTCGAATGTTCACTAATATGTGGGCTTTTGGACAGCATATTAGAATCAAAGCCATTGATTCTTTACGTAAAACAGAGGATTCTAGTATTGTTGCTTGTTTCAAGCAACTATCACGTGCTAGCTCAAAAGACACGAACCTTATAGATAGCGAACTTGGTTACGTAGGAACTATTGTTGGTATCTACGAAATTTCATTTCGTACATTCAAACACGTAGGTGATTTGAAGGTTCATTTTGTTGTTATATATTTTGATAGGTCATTTTGAAGGTTGAGTGGTATCGAGCGGAGTATAAAGCTAGTAATTCTACAATAAGAAAAGAATTATCTAGGTTTTGGGCAATTGATTCTTCCAAGGTAATGCGATCTACTAAAGAACATATATTCTTCCTAGGCATATTGAACAAGCATTTTTTTATAAAAACCCAGATGCTCATCCTTGGTGGCAAGTCATTCATGTGCAACCTAGAGGTAGGTCATTGTTTGAACAGTTTATTGTTAGAGAGATTGAAGGAAGTCCTCTTGATGATTCAGCATCAGATACTGATACATCAACATCTGGAATAGAAATTAGACTCATTATACGTGATAATGATACTAATCTTTTTGATGAAGAGGATAATTCTCTACATGCGGATTCTACTGATGAGGAAGAGGAATTACCAGAAATAGATATTAATCCACCAATAGATGATGTGATTCATGAGAACATAGATTTAACAATAGAAGAAATAAATGAAATCAATAAGGATAATGAAGATGAGACTATATTGATGTCTTACCAAAATGATGGCAATAATGAAAACATATGAGCAGATTAGATAGTAACTTGAAGCTTCTGAATGGATATCAGATAATAGGTTTTTTTTATTAACTTGAATAACAATGAATCCTACTAGAGAGATGAAATCATGTTCTTCTAAGTTAGAACATGAAGCTCGGGGGTATGCCTAATTATTTTATATATAGCTTTATCTTCGAGGAGTAAATTTTTATCATGTATGTATGCATATGTGTGTGTATTCATGTGTATTATATGTATACATATATTAGTATGCATGTATATGTATTTCATGTATATGTATGTGTTTGCATGTGTGTGATATATGTATACATCTGTTAAATAGGCATATGTGTATATATGCATATGCATTTATGTAAAATATTCATGTACGTAATATATGCAAGTGTTTATAATTATGTACATGTATATATGTATACGTGTCTATGTGTAAATATGTACATGTAAATATGTATGCATGTATATATATGTTTATGTGTGCATGTAGGCATGTACATGTATGTGTAAATATGTACATGTAAATATGTTAGTATGTATATATATATTTATGTGTGCATTTAGGCATGTATGTGTGATGCATAATATATCTACTCCATTTTATATTTATGTATCCTATCTACATGATGTGTGTATATCTTTACATATATTATGATCCTCGTTGATTCGAGTAGCTATATATAGAGGCATAAGGTTGGGAGGAGAGACATCTCTCTAGTAGGACATCGGAGGTGTACATATACTTCAAACATATGGCTAAAAGGTTGAATTAGAGTTTTTAAATTAGGGATTTCAAAACCCTAATATCTAGATTAGTGTTCTCTCTCTCTCTCTCTCGCATATACATACATACCGTGCATTGTCACGACGATGAGCCATAAGTGTCCGCATCTCTTTTAAACACCATTTAAGAGACCACCCTGTCCCAAACTCCGTCTCAAGTGAACTGAGCACGTACTTTTTAACCCTCTCATCATGCTCACTACAAAACTAAAAAACATAACATAAATAAAACATAAGATATATATTTTAATTTATATGTAAAACTTTTACTTACTTCCACGGTAAGTGGATAAAGCGCATGTAAGAGTCGCATAGTGCGCGCATTCTCCCCTTGAACTCCAATCCATTTCCTATGTATACAATATTCCCCTCTAGCTCTATGTCGCACTCTAGTCCTAACGTGCCTATGCATGTCCTCATAGGCAACGTCTCTGCTCTGCTATCACGTGCTCGAGGTGGTATAGGTGTCCTGAAAATAGATAGACAGAAATAAATAAAAATATGTGCTATAATATCATCAAAAAAGTTTATGAAAAAAAACATACCTATGAGTAGATAGCTCTCTTCCTGCATGTGAAGCCGCAGATGAACCCTCGTCTGATCGCGAAAGCATCTGGATCGTATAATCGAGCTCCTCATCAGACATCTCTGCGTAGTCCCGCATTATGGCCCCTAGAGTATCTGATAGAACTCTTGCTCTCATAAGACTTTTTATGAGAGTGAGTTTCGCCTTTCTCTCTCTACTAGGATCCATAATACCTAACATATAATACAAAATGGTTAGAAATCAATATATATACGTGTATGTGTGTGTATGCATGTGTATGTGTGTGTATGCATGATTATGTGTGTAAGTGTCTATGTGTGTTTGTGTGTGTGTGTGTCTATGTGTATGTGTGTGTGTCTATGAGTGTGTATGTGTTTATGTGTATGTATGTCTCTATGTGTGTGTATGTGTCTATGTGTGTATGTGTATGCATGTATGTATGCATATATGTGTGTATGCATGTGTATGTGTGTGTATGCATCATTATGTGTGTATGTGTCTATGTGTGATGATGTATATGTGTGTGTTGTCTATGTGTATGTGTGTGTGTCTATGAGTGTGTATGTGTTTATGTTTATGTATGTATCTATGTGTGTGTATGTGTCTATGTGTGTATGTGTATGCATGTATGTATGCATATGTGTATGTATGCATATGTATGTGTGTGTATGCATATGTATGTGTGTGTATGCATATGTATGTGTGTGTATGCATATGTATGTGTGTGTATGCATCATTATGTGTGTCTATGTATGCATGTGTATGTGTGTATGCATCATTACGTGTGCATGTATCTATATGTGTATGTGTGTGTATATGTGTGTGTGTCTATGTGTATGTGTGTGTGTTTATGAGTGTGTATGTGTTTATGCGTATGTATGTATCTATGTGTGTGTATGTGTCTGTGTGTGTATGTGTATACATGTATGTATGCATATGTGTGTATGCATATGTATGTGTGTGTATGCATCATTATGTGTGTCTATGTATGCATGTGTATGTGTGTATGCATCATTACGTGTGTATGTGTCTATGTGTGTATGTGTGTGTGTATATGTGTTTGTATGTGTGTATGCATGTATATGTGTGTATATGTATCTATGTGTGTGTATGTGTCTATGTGTGTATGTGTATGCATGTATGTATGCATATGTTTGTGTATGCATGTGTATGAGTGTGTATGCATCATTATGTGTGTATATGTCTATGTGTGTATGTGTGTAGGTATATGTGTGTGTTGTCTATGTGTATGTGTGTGTGTCTATGAGTGTGTATGTGTTTATGTATATGTATGTATCTATGTGTGTGTATGTATCTATGTGTGTATGTGTATGCATGTATGTATGCATATGTGCGTGTATGCATATGTATGTGTGTGTATGCATCATTATGTGTGTCTATGTATGCATGTGTATGTGTGTATGCATCATTATGTGTGCATGTGTCTATGTGTGTATGTGTGTGTATATGTGTGTGTGTCTATGTGTATGTGTGTGTTTTTAAGAGTGTGTATGTGTTTATGTGTATGTATGTATCTATGTGTCTGCATGTGTCTATGTGTGCATGTGTATGCATGTATGTATGCATATGTGTGTGTATGCATATGTATGTGTGTGTATGCATCATTATGTGTGTCTATGTATGCATGTGTATGTGTGTATGCATCATTACGTGTGTATGTGTCTATGTGTGTATGTGTGTGTGTATATGTGTTTGTATGTGTGTATGCATGTGTATGTGTGTGCATGTATCTATGTGTGTGTATGTGTCTATGTGTATATGTGTATGCATGTATGTATGCATATGTGTGTGTATGCATGTATGTATGCATATGTGTGTGTATGCATGTGTATGAGTGTGTATGCATCATTATGTGTGTATGTGTGTATGTGTGTATGTGTGTAGGTATATGTGTGTGTTGTCTATGTGTATGTGTGTGTGTCTATGAGTGTGTATGTGTTTATGTATATGTATGTATCTATGTGTGTGTATGTATCTATGTGTGTATGTGTATGCATGTATGTATGCATATGTGTGTGTATGCATATGTATGTGTGTCTATGCATCATTATGTGTGTCTATGTATGCATGTGTATGTGTGTATGCATCATTATGTGTGCATGTGTCTATGTGTGTATGTGTGTGTATATGTGTGTGTGTCTATGTGTATGTGTGTGTGTTTATGAGTGTGTATGTGTTTATGTGTATGTATGTATCTATGTGTGTGTATGTGTCTATGTGTGTATGTGTATGCATGTATGTATGCATATGTGTGTGTATGCATATGTATGTGTGTGTATGCATCATTATGTGTGTCTATGTATGCATGTGTATGTGTGTATGCATCATTACGTGTATGTGTCTATGTGTGTATGTGTGTGTGTATGTGTGTGTGTCTATGTGTATGTGTGTGTGTGTCTATGAGTGTGTATGTATTTATGTGTATGTATGTATCTGTGTGTGTGTATGTGTATGCATGTATGTATGCATATGTGTGTGTATGCATATGTATGTGTGTGTATGCATAATTATGTGTGTATGTGTCTATGTGTGTATGTGTGTGTGTATACATTATGACAGTGTATGTAAGGATGTGCATTATGTATGCATATGAGTATGTATGTATGCATATGCATATGCATTATGTATGCATATGCATTATGTATGCATATGCATTATGTATGCATATGCATATGCATTATGTATGCATATGCATATGCATTATGTATGCATATGCATATGCATTATGTATGCATATGCATATGCATTATGTATGCATATGTGTGTGTATGCATATGCATGTAAGTATGTATGTATGCATATGTGTGTGTGTATGCATATGCATGTAAGTATGTATGTATGCATATGCATATACAATATGTATGCATGTATGTGTATGTGTGTGTATGCATATATGTGTGTGAATGTGTGTGTGAGTGTGTGTGTGTGAATGTGTGTGTACATGTGTCTGTATGTGCGTATGCATGTGTATGCATCATTATGTGTGTATGTGTGTGTGTCTATGTGTATGTGTGTGTATGCATCATTATGTGTGTATGTGTATGTATGTGTGTGTGTCTATGTGTATGTGTGTGTATCTATGAGTATGTATGTTTTCATGTGTGTGTATGTGTCTATATGTGTATGTATCTGTGTGTATGTATCTATGCATGTGCATTATGCATGCATGTAAGTATGTATGTACATTATATGCATATGCATATGCATTATGTATGCAAATGTATGCATGTATGTGTTTATGTGTGTATGTCTCTCTATGTGTGTGTATGCATATATGTGTGTGTATGTGTGTATGTGTGTATGTGTGTGTATATGTGTCTGTATGTGTGTATGCATGTGTACGTGTGTGTATGCATGTGTATGTGTGTATGTGTCTATGTGTGCATGTGTGTGTATATACTATATGTGTGTGTGTCTATGTGTATGCGTGTGTACCTATGAGTGTGTATGTGTTTATGTGTGTATGTGTTTATGTGTGTATATGTATGCATGTATGTGTATGTGTGTGTATGTCTCTCTATGTGTGTGTGTATGTCTCTCTATGTGTGTGTGTATGCATATATGTGTGTGTATGCATATATGTGTGTGTGTATATGTGTGTCTATGTGTGTATGCATGTGTATGTGTGTGGATGCATCATTATGTGTGTATGTGTCTGTGTGTGTATATGTGTGTGTATGTGTGTGCACGTCTATGTGTGTGTATGTGTGTGCGCGTCTATGTGTATGTGTGTGTGTCTATGAGTGTGTATGTTTGGATGTGTGTGTGTGTATGAATGTGTGTCTATGAGTGTGTATGTTTGGATGTGTAAGTGTATATGTGTGTCTATGTGTGTATGCATGTGTATGTGTGTGAATGCATCATTATGTGTGTGCATGTATATGTGTGTGCATGTGTATATGTGTGTGCATGTGTAGGCATTATGTGTGCATGTGTGTATGTGTATGCATTATGCATTGTGTATGTGTGTATATGTGTGTGTATTTGTGTGTATGTGTGTGTGTGTCTATGCATATGTGTGTGTGTCTCTATGCGTGTATATGTGTGTGTACATATGTATGTGTGTGTAAGTGTGTGTGTGTGCGCATACCTGCCAAAGGTCTTGCTCTCTCTCTCTCTCCCTCTCGTGCGCGCTCTCTCTCTCTCTCTCTCTGTCTCTCTCTCTCTCTCTCTCGGTCTCTCTGTTCTTGCTCGCATCCAAGTCCCGGCACAAATGTGCCGGGAGAAATGAATTTTTTTTTTTTTTTACATTGCAAAGCGTCGCATATGCGACGCTCTCCACTTTGCCAACGTCGGTAAATGCATCGCTAATCAGCGACGGTAGTAGCGATGCTTTTTAAGTAGCGTCGCATATCGTCGCTTATGCGACGAGGGTCGGGCAAAAAAACAATTCCAAAATTCCTACCGTTGCTTATGCGATGACTTCGTCGCATAAGCGACGCTCCTCGTTTTTCTCCCGATTCGGGGGTGTCCCTACGCCCCCCTTTTTCTTGTAGTGAAATAAAACTTGTTTCCAATTAACTTGATGAGGTAAACTAAAGAGCTTATTGATGCATTGCTAAGTCTAGACTCATTTAGGATAGGAGAAGGAAAGGTGATACAGGCCTTCCCTAATGTTAGAGCATCACTAACACTAAGGTGGGGCACTGTGGGGTTTACTTGCTTTGACATTGGTTCATATCCCAGTATGGAGGATTTTCCACATAGGGACTTCTTTCTTGCTTTCAGTAAGCGGGTGCCATAGGTCCTGGAACTTGAAATTCCATCTAATCCAAAACCAATCCAAACATCACTTCTTGCTAAGCACTCGATAAAAGTTTTAATTACGTTTAACTCTGAGAATATGATCAGTTGTTTTTCCATTCTTCCATCACAACGCATTCAATCGAGGGGGGACCATGGCCACTCTTAGGGAGGTTGATTTTGTGTCTTAAAAGGCACCAACCATTATAATTAACTTTGAAATTCACATGCATGTCCTCAAATTCGATCCGATTCCTTCAATCTTGATTCCAGAGATGCTTGCAATTACTTAAAACTTTGTTCTTGAGTTTCTTAGCCGGCCTCTCGAGGTGTCCCTTTCCACTCTCAAGATTATGGCAATTGAGAACCAAATAGAGTTGTGCTGTCTGATGTGAGAAACCCACTTCCAATCATCTCTGCTAGTACAAAAGGGCTTCATCTTGTTGCAACCTTTCCACAAGTACCACAAGATCTAAACCTTTAGACTAATCAGGAAAGGGGTAAACAAGAGGATGAATAAATCGAGTTCTTTCCATCTACAAACCTCGGTAAAAGAAAAGGTGTCGTTGTTTTTTAAAATACCCATTCCCAAAGACGCTTCATGTCTATTCGTTGCTTTAATGATCTATTTGGTCACCATCTAATATCCAATTCAGCTTTATTCTTGATGCTAGAGCAAATTTCCCGCTTGATTTTTAACACTCATCTTCCATTGGAATTTCCCATCCGAAGGAGTTTTTTTAAATCCGGCTATGCAAACTCCTCTTATGGGATAAAGGGAGTCCCATGGTACTATGCCCTTCCTTGTACAGTTGCAATTTCAAAGTTAAAGCTCAAGGGAGTAAGCCTCGGCCGAACCTCCATTTAAAAAAAACATCAAAGCGCCATCGAGATACTCAGCAGACGGAAGACTTGTCCCCTAGAAAGCTCTCGACAGCCATGACTCATGAGTTAACAGAAGCTGAGGGGAATTACTTTACACAGTGATCGTCTCGTCATTAACAGTAACAGACGTGCTTCCTGAAAAGGCAGATAATGATAAGGCCAGCCATCTTCGAACTACAGACTACAGGACAGGACAGATGGCAGCCATTTTCGAACCACAATGTACAGGACTGGGGAAAGGAACTCCTCGTGAAGCCAAAAGAAACGCGAGTCGCAATGGGAATTTTGTAACACATTTGCAAAAATCCTACAATGGTTAACTTCTGTAAAAAGAACATATGCAAGAAGATAAGAAGGAATTACAGTTTTCGATTATGCCATCAAACTATGCCATCACTCCATTCATGTAGGTGTAGCAAGATACGAAGCAGGCGAAAGATCATTGCATGCGAATTGAGGTTTAGATTTCCGCCCATCTACAGAAGATTGATGTGACAAGATTTTCTCCTTTTCACGCGCGCCAACTCTCTGCTTGCATGCTATAAAAGAAGAAGATTGATATGACATGTTTACGAACGATCTATCTTCTGCGTTAGTCTTCCTCAGTCACCCTCGAGCAATCTTGTTTCAACTTCACGCCTTGGCAAGAAGAGAGAAAATGGGGGTCTTTCCCTGGAGCTGGACGGTTCATCTCCGTGGATCTCTTCTCCTTGTGTTGGTTTCATTATCGACCGCAACCGCTAACGTGACCTCTCTCTCTCTCTCGCTCTCGCTCTCGCTCTCTCTCTCTCTCTCTCTCTCTCTCTCTCTCTGTGAACCTCACATATGTCGCTCTATCATTTCTGTCTGCAGTGCAATTTCGCGAGCTCCTGCAAGAGGATGAGACTAAAGGGTAGCGTTCTACGCGCAGTCTGTAAAGACGCAAAAGGCCGTTACGACTGGACGTCCATCGACCTAAATGATTCTATCGGGAACGACAATGGCTAGCTTGCCTGCCACTATTATTCTTTCAAAGACTCATGCGAGGATCTGGCGCTCGAGGACGGTCACACGCTTACAGCATCTTGCGAGGGTGAAGACGGGATCTATCACGAAACAAGTGTCGATCTCAACAGCTGCCTTGACAATGAAGATGGCGAATTGATGCCCTGTCATGATGGTCTTGCCAAATCTGCAAATGACCTCAAGTCTAGACGGGCTGATGCGCCCTCAGCAATGAGAACTGTAGACTGTTTCCCATTTCGTTGCTTGCCTTGTGGAAAGCCCTCGCTTTTCCGTTCTAACAGAAGTACCCTACATTGCAGTGCTTCTTTTATGTCCCCTGGAATCCCTGTGTTTCTCTGGTGAAGATTTCATGAAGCACCCAGTTTACCTTTTGCGGAATTCCTGAATAAAAATCTACCTTCTGTCTTCTTTACTCCATGGAGACGAGACATTCTGTGTGAGCGAGACGACGAACATTACTACTACTTGTATGGCGTATTCATATGTGTATTGCCTGTGCGAGGATGGCGAGACGAAAACATTACTAACAGTTTTATGATTTAATCATGCCTGTAATGCCTATCTGTTGTGCGAAGGTGGTCTATGCTTGGGTTCTCGAATTTCTTTCGAAATCTGGTGTTTACTGCAGCAAATGGGCTAACAAGCGTGCAACTTCGCCTTGACACCGACGAGATTGATAAGGCCCCTGTTTATGAACGTAGTTAGATGTCTATATGTGTAGTCTATATTACGAATTGAGAGGATTTTCTTGCACAGCTTATGGGATCATTGGAGTGAAGAACTTGAAGTGATGTGCCGCGAAGAAGGATGCGTTGATGGTGCATCAGACATTGACCTTGAAAAGCGTGCGTGCGCGTAATGGATTAGTTTCGTCGATTGCTTCAAGCTTTCGGGGCCAGTCCCGGTTCGCTGGCCTGGTGGTTGGGCCTCTCGCCTCTTGAGGCGGGGGTGAGGGTTCAACCCCTGGCAGCAACATGTAGGGACATATAAATTCCAGGAACTGATGTATGTGGTTGTTGGCCACCGTTTGACCATCCCCGCGGTAGTTGTGACCGCCGTTTAACCCAGTTGTAAACCCTTGTTCTTGTGGGATAAGGGCGGTCCCATGGGTACTATGCCCTTCCTTGTACAGTTGTAATTTCAATGTTAAAGTCCGGAGGAGTAGGCCTCGGCCGAAGCTCCATTTAAAAAAAAAAAAAAAAGCTTTCGGGGCCCGAGGTAGGGAAGCTGGAATGTTTTCAGTTTGAAGCAGAAACGGAAGAGAGATATGGTGATGAGATAATCTCTCTTATGCGAATGCTCAAGTGAGTATCACGTCTCTCTCTCTAGTATACTTTTTTTTTTTTTAATGGAGGTTCGGCCAAGGCCTACTCCCCCGTACTTTAACTTTGAAATTGCAACTATACAAGGAAGGGCATAGTACCCATGGGACCCCCCTTATCCCACAAGAACAGGGGTTTACAACTGGATTAAACGGCGATCACAACTACCGCGGGGATGGTCAACCGGTGGCCAACAGCCACATACAACAGTTCCTGGGATGTATATGTCCCTACATGTTGCTGCTAGGGGTTGAACCCTCGCCCCCGCCTCAAGAGGCGAGAGACCCAACCACCAGGCCAGCGAACTCAAGTGAGTATCACGTGTCTCTCTCTCTAGTATACTTGATATGCGACTGTTAAAGAGTGAGAATACTAGTCATGGAGGCCTAAGGAAGTACAGAGATGCGAAGACGAAGAGATAGAGTCGGTGGGTGAAGATGACGCTTAGAGATGGAGAATTCAATCGTAGCATTATATTTGAGTTGGATCTTACGATTCCCAAAGTTTGAATTAATAGAACGTGCGACTCTACAATGCAGGATCTACATCTCTCAACGTTTGAACTAATAGAACGTGCTCGTGTACAATGAAGGGCATAGCACTCCTCAATCCAAACTTATAAGGTAGAACACCTAGCTTACTAATGAACAAAGCTTGGAGGCACGTTAAAGATAGAAACTGAAAGAAGATGGTTGTAAAGGCACATGAAGAAATTAGTTTGAACTGATGCACCAATGCTTGAAGGACAACGAGAAACATCTTGAAAGGGAACCTTTTTAACATTGCCACAACAACAAGCATGACTCTTGTTACCATCGATAGTGTTAACCAATGCTTGAAGGACAACGAGAAACATCTTGACAGGGAACCTTTTTATCTCACAGCAAGACGAGGAATAGTCCTAGCATGCAACTCATAGGGATTTCCTACAAAGTAGCTCGTACAAGGTTCAACTTAATGATACCATTACATGTTTGCACCCCCATAGGGACCATGAGAGAGAGATTTTGTCAAAGAGCTTTAGAGCCTTTTAGAAGCATCTACTAATCAAGTTAAAACAAGTTAAATTGAACTTAGAAAGACTCAACTAAAGTGAAGGAAGAGGAAGGCAAGGGCCCCCTTAATCCAGAAGCTGATGCGGATGGGTTCATCGAAGTCAGAAGAAGAAGGAAAAGAAGCCCTAGGGCGACTTCTGAGCGAAACAACTTGTCAGTTGCCCCCTCTAGCAATTTGCATTGCAATCTGGAAAAGGAGATCAATGAGTTTGACTACCCAGGTGGGAACCTACTTGAGGTGGACACCAACGACAAAGCCCTAGAGATCCCTGACAATAAAGAAACCTCCGAGGACGGCTACACTACAAGCAAAGAAGATGGCCTTACCACTAGTAACGAAGATAACATGGATAGTGAAAGTTCCATCATTGGATCGACTATTCCGGAAACGGTGCCCAAGTCTTCCCAGCAAGAGGCATCCCGCAAAGGAAAACAACCTATGGAGTTACCGTGGAAAAGCCCCCACAAGAACCTATTGCTAATTCGGGATCCGATCCGAGCTAAAAAGAAAGATGAATCCAAGAAAAGAAAGGACAAAGCTCCCCTCCCGCAAAGAGAGCTCACTACGACAATGATCATCATCTCCTTAAATGCTAGAGGGGTAACCGACCCCTCAAGAGCGACCATCATTGGTCAATGGCTTCGCGACATTAGCATAAACCCAGATTTTATATGTATTCAAGAGACTAAAATTGACGGAGAAGACCTCCAAAAACGGCTTAGATAGGTCTCGTCGACCCATGTTTGGATTTCAACGGCGCACCAGCGGGGGTCCGGTGGAATGGTAATCGGTATTAATCAACTCTGGTTTGAAAAGCTTGAGAACTCCATTGAAGATGAAAGCCACCGATGGATCGCTGTTTCTTTTGGTGCTCCACTTTGTTTTACTCTGGTTTCTTTGTACGCCCCTAACGGGGAATTAGAGAGACTGAACACATGGGCCTCCATGGATTCGCTCCCCCACAACGTGCTTATCTGTGGAGACTTCAACATGGTGGAGGACCCTATGGACAGATGGACGGGCAAGGGCAGGGTCATCGACAGTTGGGAGAAAGAAACATGGGACAAGACCAAACTTTACTTGGATTTGGTTGAATTCAAAGACTTGAATGGCTTTCTTGGTCTAATCTCCAAGTGGGCGAGGATCTGAGGAAAGCTAGACTTGATAGATGTTACATCTCTCAGAGTTTTACCCTTCAATGGGGCCACCTATCCCTCGCGCAACGCATCGACCTCACCATCTCTGATCACTACCCGATCGTTATCACTTTCCAACCTTCCAACAAGATCCGCAAGGCGCCTTGGTTCCATGCCAGTGCGCCCACCTTCTCTCTCCCCTCCGTCCATCAAGAGATTGCTGATATGTGGAAGGAGGCATTTGCCTCCGGCTTGTCCCCAGCCAAGTGCTGGAGAAGTGCGGTCGATAAGTCTCGAAAGATCATGATTAGAACCAAGAAGATGCTGGAGACTGTGCGGCGGGCTCGTAGGAAAGCTCTTTACCACAAACTCTGGAGGCTCGAGGAGGAAGTGAACAAAGGAAAACCTCAAGCCCAGAAAGGTCTTCGAAAAATCAGAGCGCTGTTGAGATACGAGGAAGAAATACAAAGGAAAAACTTGCAAACTTTCTTCAAGGAGTGGTGGGTTGGCAAAGCTGACAAACCCACCAAAGATATGTGCTGTATCCTTAAAAGGAAACATAACAGAGAATCGATTCCCCTATTGCTAGACTTAAATGGTAATGTATGCACTTCGGAAGAAGATAATCTTGGGATCATTGAAGGGCACTTCACGAGACTCCTGGGGACCTCGAACCCTCTCTCCCACCATAGAAAGGACTGTATGGCAGCCATATCTAGGGTTTCCCCCCACAGGATACCACCCAACCTTTGCTCCCAGCTACATGCCCCTATCTCTGAAGCAAAAATCATTGAGGTCATTGATGCGCTCCCTCTCGGTAAAAGCCGGAGACCCGACGGGCTCACTAACGAGTTCTTTAAATCCTTCAAGTTGGTGGTTTCCACCCCTCTTCGTCTGGTTTGGCAGGAGGCGCTCAAGTTCGGTGCACTTCCTTCTTGTCTCAACAATGGTATTATCAAGTTAATTCACAAAAAAGGGGAAAAGAACAGAATAGAGAACAGGCGTCCTATTACGATGCTCCAAACAGGATACAAGATCATTGCCAAAGTCATTGCCAATAGAATCCCTTGCCACTTGAGAGCGTGGCTAAGCAAGGACCAAAACGGTTTCATCAAAGGCAGGTCAATTTTGGAAACCATTATTGATATTTGGGAAGGACTTGAATTTGCAAATGAGTCTAAACAAGATGTGGTCTTCCTCAAGATTGACTTTGATAAAGCCTACGACAGGCTTGAATGGGACTATATTCTGCAGTCGCTCCAAGATCTTGGATGTACTCGTAAATTCACCAAGATGATCGCGACCTTTCTCGGAAACGCATCGACCCAAATTAACATTAACGGCAAACTTTCGAAGGTGATCAAACTTAGAAGATCTATCAGACAAGGGTGCCCATTGGCTCCCATTCTCTTTGCCATCACCATGGAGGGGCTTAGTAGGCTTGTGGCGCACCAGGTGGAAGTTGGTAATATCAAAGGCCTCCGTTTGCCTCACGACCATAGTCAGATCACCATGAGACTTTTTGCCGATGATATGAACGCGTTTGTTCACAATGATAGTGCCAGCCTTGAGACGTTGTGGAGGTGTCTTGCTACCTTTTGTGAAGCCTCTGGATCCATAATCAACCACTCTAAGACCGCCTTTAGAGCTACTGTGGGGTCTCAGCCCGGCCTTCTCATTGATCATGGCTGTCAAATCATTCCGCAGGGCCAGATTTTTTGGCTTCTTGGGATCCCTTTGGGGTTTGGCGTCTCTATGGAACAGCGGTGGAACTCGGTGCTGGCCAAACTCGAAAACAAGCTTAACTATTGGAGAGGTATGCAAATCAATCTTGCTGGTCGTGCGCTGGTTATCAACACGTTCCTCCTTTCTTCTACCATTTATTTCCTTTCATGTTGGAGACCGAAAGAGCAAGATCTGTCCAAACTGGATAGTATTTGTAGAGACTTCCTCTGGACGGGCGATCACAATAGAAGGGTGGTGCAGAAAATCAAATGGTCCATTTGCACTAGCCCTAGAGATAGTGGGGGACTTGGTATCCTGGACATTGGGTGCATGGCTAAGAAACTGGCAGCCAAATGGATGATTAAGGCTTGGAGCAATGGGGAGGCCTCATGGGCCAAGTTGATCTTCAGAAACAAGAACGAGTTGGCTCTCATGGGTTTCCCAAACTGGAAGAATCTCGACATCTTGACCCTGCTGTTTTCACCAGTCCTCGTCTTCCCGAAAGGCTCTAATCTCGTATGCTCCCTATGGAAGAGTTGGAATAAAGTCAAAAGCTACACAAGAATTAGTGAAGACTGGAAGTGGGCAGCCGGTATCAGACAAAATGACTCCATTTGGTTTCCGATCCATGGCATCCGGAGTGTGGAACCTTGGAGCATTCAAAATGCCAAGAAATTATGGAACAAAGGCTTCAAAAAATGGAAACATCTCTGGAAACATGACACCAACCGCTGGATCAACTTCCAGGATATTGACCCTTGCATCAACATTTCATACGAAGAATGGAACACTTTGCAAAGCAGATGTCTCATTTGGGATCGACACAAAACTCGCCTTCTCATGGGACATGACACATCAAGCTCGCTTGGTCTCAAATGGCACAATGGGAATAGCCTATAAAAAATCTCGAACATCAAAGAAACGATTGACTATCACGTTCACCTCAACAAGAAGTGGTGCCTGTCATGGACGCGGCTTCAATGGGACATGAAGTTCATGGCTATCTGGCACCCCCTCATAGAAATCAAAAAGTCTGTCCTCTTATGTCAAATTCTTCATCATGGAATCTGGACCAACTCTAAGGCTAGCAAACTTTGTGGGATTTGTCCTTGGTGCAAACGCTGCTACCGGTCTATCGAAGATGTCCCACACATCTTCTTTACCTGCCCCAACTCCAACAGACTTTGGGAGACGGTTGGAATGAAAATTAGACTTCACAAACATCTCAGTTGGCAGCAATCCCTGTTGGGAGAAGTGATCGGCTCCTCCGCGACCCTCGAGAACGCCATCAGAGGGGAGGTCCTATGGAAAATCTGGCGGGAAAGATGTGCTCTCAACTTCGGTGACTCCCCCAAGGAGGGGTCAATTGAGAAATCATTATTCCTCCTTGGCAAAAGGATTGTTAACTGCAAGAAATCCCCCCCCCTTCAGGCATCATCAAGTTCTCCTTTTGATCAATAACAAGCTTAAACCCAAGTGGGCCCCGCATGAGGGTGACGAGAGGGTGATTAACCTTCTTTGTAATGCCATCTAAGCAATGTTTTAAAACTTCCCCTGCTTTGTGGGATTTGGGGGGTCCCGTGGGCACTAGTCCCCTTCTCTTGTACTTTTCCTTCTTTATTTAATTCAAGTCCGGGAGAGTAGGCTAATGCCGAACTTCCTTTATATTAAAAAAGACTCAACTAAAGTGGTGAGCACAACTACCACTAGTTGGCCCTAGTGGAAGATGCTAAAGCATTATTGGAGATTGCACATGCATATATGGTCTCTAGTTACTCGAGAATTCATGATTGATCACATAAACTATGTTATGGTAGATTGGGTGGAGAGTTGTAGGTCATTCTTTCTAATGGAGAGACTAAGTTCTTATCATTGATATTAGAGCCTTGAAGCTCTCATGGAGACCTTGGGCTCATTACCTTCTTTCTCAACCTCGCATGGAGACATTCCTAGCTTCATGAATCTTGTTTCACACATATTTAGAAGTGGAATTTTGATAAACATGAGAGAAAGTTTCCGACACATGCAACTAATGTTTTTCTCAACATCATTTTGCAAAAGATGCTAAAAACGTTTTTGCGAAGCTTCCATAAGGTAACAAGAGTGGAGTTCATACACATTCTAGCTCATTATGGGGATCACATAGTCTATATCTTGCACCTATCAACTTAGATTGGCTTCTCCTTTTGTTTTTGACATATGCAAATTAAGGCAAAGCACATTTCATATATGTTGCTTTGTAACATCTTCTGTGGGATAATCGAGGCTCAACCCCAAACATCTACACCTCTCTTTGGAGATCTACTTAGACATGCGTACAAAAGAAAATATGTCGACTCTATTTATTTTCAGTCGGTGCTCACTTTAGGAGAGGTTTCTCTCTCATTGTTGTCCATGCAATCTACATACTGATGTTCGTGCCATGTAAAAACCATCTGATCAAGCATGGGTTGCCTTCAATACGCTTAAAACATAGAGATTATGCTTGAAGTTGCACAGATGACATGCAAACCAATTTAGCAACAACATATTGTTATGTTAGTGCAAAGTCCCTCCCTTGGTGTGACACTAGTGAATACATTTGTCGCGAACTCTGAAGCTTTAATTATTGAAGATGCAGCCCTCAAAATTCTAGAGTTCCCATGTGCTACTCTAATGGTGATACATGTCCTTGAACCTCTAATACCAAAATGTGCTTTTGCACAAAACATCAACTACTGACAAGAGATAGAGAAGTATATTGAGATTGACATGGATCCATTTACCTATGACCCAAGATCATAGGCCATCCAGGGTGAAGAGAATGCTCTCTTCCCTTAGACAAGGACTCCATATGAGAAGGTCGTTTTCTACAATTCCTTTATATTATATATGCATGACACAATCTACAAATGAGGTACTGATAAAATTATGATTGTAATCATTGAGAATACTTTGCTAAGCTCACAGCCCACCCCATTTGGACCTCTAATAACAAGAATATTTGTGAACTTTCCACTCGATGTATAGGGTTTCATACCACAATTATTGGAAACCTAGCTATATATTCATAAGGGATGGAAGTACAAAGGAAGAATTATCTTCAAGGAATCCCCTTCAAAATTATAGTGGAGTTCTGTTTTCTTTTCTTTTGATGAAGCCTTAGTGCGGAGAGAGAAAAAGAGATTACTTTTGGCATCACTTAATCAAGAAACATGGAACGATGGAGTTGAAGGCATTGCCAACAATCATCTGATATATTTAACACTTCCAAATGCAAACGTGGAGGTATATTCCCAAATTGCCTTGTTTATTTTTCATTAGTTTTAATAATTCAAAATAATGGTAAACACACAAATTATAAGTGCATGTAGATTTGTATTGGGTTCACTCATAGGAGATCCACCTCTATCTATTTGTATAGGAGGGGGAAAGAACCATCTACCACAACAAAATGAGGTTATTTGCAGCCTTTTTCAAATTTAATTTCCAACATTTAGGTGATTTCTTAAAAAAAGCATGCAAATTGAACATAAAAAAAAAAACTTATGGAATTCTGGTATTTCCGATGAGAAGGTAGGCACTGAAAGCTTCTGCATTGAAATCACTGAAAGTTTCAACGAGCATATATAACCACAAAAAAATCCAGCACTTTTTGGCGTCATTTTTTCGCAGGAAGTTTTTGCGACTAAGTTTTCGTAGTTTTTTCTTCTCGCTGGAAGTTGCAGTGGTTTTGGCACTAGAAATATCAGTGCTTAGTATTATATGGAAGTGTTGAAATTTCCAGCACCATTAGTTTAAAAAAATATTTGAATTTTTTTGCACTTCGGTACTTTGACTGCCAAGTGCATGCGAGCTGCAGAGTTGGATGTGTGTACACTTGAAGAAAGGTAAGCTCTCCTCTCTCTCTCTCCCCACCTTCCCCTTGTGTTTTTCCCTCTCTCTCTCTCTCTTTCCCTTCCGCTCATGTTTCTCCTTCCCTCTCCTCGTGCATGCATGCTTAGTGTGTGTGTGTGCTCCCTCTCCTCATGCATGAAAGCTTAGTGTGTGTGAGAAGTACAAACCATCATACTAACAAATTATAAGGTACATTAGGGCTTGTTGGTCAAGAAAAACTTTGGTTTATATTCCAATAAGTAGTGTTGAAATGTCTTTATTAGATAGAGCATTCCTAGTCCTTCTTGTTCTATCGTAGTGTAGTTTTTCTTAGAATGGATGATCACTTATATTTGTATTCATATGAACGAAAGGAACATGTCTCGAACCTTAGATATTACTTATACAATGCATGTTTAGATATTGAAAAGTTTGTATTAATGGTTCCACCAAGGTAATATCCTTTGACACATTTTCTCTAAAAATTGCATTTTGATAGATGAGGATAAGGTAAGACCAACCACACAACTTGCTAGAACAACAAGGAAAAAGGAATTCTAAAATTATATAGGAGATTGCAAATATTACAAAAGGTTCGGGCATATGTACCAACCATTGCTAAGCTTATATAAAGACTTTTAAAGAATTTTGAGTGCATGAAAGAGTGTGAAAACCTTCTCCAAGAACTCAAAAGATATGTCATATCATATCCTATATTGATGGCCTCAAATTGAAACAAACCATCCCATATCCGTGTAGATGCTTTGACTTTGATTTGATTCAAAATCATCATCTTGCACATCCACAATAGGTTTCCAAAGTAGGCCGTTGATTGTGATTTCCGGATCATTGCCACTCAATGCTATGCAAAAGTCATGGAGGGGATCTGCATTGGGAGATCTATAGGAAAGTGGAGAGCTAATTCTTAGATCCACAATCATTACCAAGTTAACAAAGAGAGTTTTCATGTTGTTGTTGTTATCTTTCATTTTCAATGATGAGCGATGTGTGTTTAGTGATTGATTTTGACTTTTAACTCGTGTTCTCTATGTCTATTTTACTCTTTGCTTGAGAACACCATACTTTGATGTTGGATCCAAATTCCTCAGCAATAAGTGTAGAAACTTGCTATGGTTGTGAGATCGTGGCTTTTAGGTGGGAGTATTAATATGCTATGGGCAATCCTTATTTTAACCTCGGTAATCTTTGCTCAGTGCACGACATGGAAGGATCAACAACAAGAGCGGGATTGGACAAATGGGAGGAGGAGTGGGTAATGTGTTCTTGTAGCCGATGCAAGTGGATAAAGAAAAGACGTTGTAGCATTGGAACACATAAAACAACACGGTGAATTTGATTGTCAACTTTTCAACGATGCTCATCAACATGGCACATCAATACATGCTCGTTGACATGGCATGGTAATACATGTATGTGAATCGTATTTTTCATGTGTTCTATTTTAGGTAACGAATGTTGATATATCTCCACACATATCAATAGAGAGACCAAAAACTAAATGCATAATCCAATACATGGCAAAAAAGCAAAAGCAAACCAAACAAAAAGAGACACCAAACAAACTACATGATGATCCCATGGATGATATGATAGAGACACTAGTGACAAATACAATGCCTACAAATACAGAACAAGGCCACACGTCTAGAGCACATACTGAGAATCCCAAAGAGCGGTTCAGAAGAAATGCATGCAAAGAACCATTGTATGAAGGTGAAAAAGTGTCAAAGTTGAGAGCATTGCTATGCATATTGAACTTGAAAGCAAGTTTTGGATGGTCTAATGCAAGTGTATTGTTTCAATTGATGCAAAAATTATTGCCAGATGGAAATTGTATGCCTGATTCTCAAGCAGATGCCAAGAAATTATTATCTATAGTCCTAAATGTGGATTGGGTCGTTATAGACAAGATCTTCAACGAACACAAGTCCCATGTAAGGTAGTGAGACATTTTCCAATCATTCCAAGGATACGTCACATGATTCATTGTGAATCTATTGCAACCATGATGTCTTTTCATAAGCAAGGGCATTCAAAGGATGGTATAATAAGAGTGCCTGTAGATTACAAAGCCTGGAAGCACATAGAAGAAGAATGGTCAAAGTTTGCTAAAGAGCCTAGACATCTAAGATTTGGCCTAGCAATGAATGGTGTCAATCCATATGGATTGAAGTCAACAAAGTGGTCAACATTACTGGTGGTTTTGGTGAACTATAACATACCCTCATGGTTGTGGATAAAGAAAGGGAACTTGCTCATTTCTCTTATTATCCCTAGAAAAAGGAAACTATGCAATCTACAGGTATATATATGGCACCTCTACTACAAGAGTTGCAAATTTTATGGAAAGGCATAGATGTGGTTGATGATTTGAGATCTCGAAGAACTAAATACTTCAAGTTGAGTGCAATTTTAATGTGGATGATGCATGACTACCTAGGGTATGGTGAGGTTGCTGGCTTGTCAACAAGTAGTTTCTATGCATGTCCACCGTGTGGCATGAGTCATCATAGTAGACACTCTGCAGACTTGAACAAGGTTGTATACGAAGGTCACCGGAAGTATTTTGATAAGGGATGTTCAAAGTGTCGCAATGCGCTGCATGAAAAGCCATATGTGTGGAAGGCAAAAGATTGCTTCGACCATTGCGAAAAGAGGGATCACATGGGGAAATCCATCTCAAGCTCAAAGAAAAAGATTCCCGGCATGAAAACATTAAGTTGCATTCATAGTTTGCTATATTGGGATAAACTACTCATCAATCATCTTCTAGATCCAATGCAGATTTTTGAAAATGTGGTCAAGTAATATGGGATCATATTACTGGAAAGTGTGATACCATTGGATGTCGTAAGGATTCGGAGAGAGTTAACCGTATGCCACATCTTTTGGTTGATGAAAACAGAAAGAAACTAGTAGCACCATGGGCCTTAAGCAAACAAGAGTTGACTACAGTGAAAGAAGCTATTGAGAAGTTTCAAATGCCAACAGGAACCATGGGATCTCTCAAGGGCCATGGTTGAGCTCTCTGGACTAAAGAGCCATGATTGGCATAAAGTATTGCAGGTATGATGCCCTTTTGTTTTTCTAGAATGATTATGACTCATTATGATGTGATTAAACTAAATTTGTGTTATCAGGCCATCTAATTTATCTTATCAATTGCAACAAGAGGATGTTTGATGGATGCAGCACACAAGATGTCTAACGGATGCAGCACAAAAATGCATATACAAGCTAGGAGAATTGGTGAGGTAACTTTGTGTGTGTACTTGAGGAAATGACACATGAATCGAGTTTTTATAAGCCAGACATGAGTTAATGTAGGGTTTTACACTTGAACTTCTAGGTGGATATCTTGCAAGGAAATCAATCTGGCAAAATTTTGGCATGCAAAAGAAAATGCCATTGAGACAATATGTCTATTGAAAGAGCATTTTCCTACAAGTATTCTTAACATTCAAGTCCACTTGCTTGTACATTTGATGGATGAGGTGGATATTGCAGGCATTGTGCATGCGCGATGAATGTTTTTTCTAGAAAGGTTTATGAAAACCTTGAAGGGCTTTGTGAGACAAAGAGCATGACCAGAGGGCTGCATGGCAGAAGGATGGTTGGTACAAGAGTCATGCGTATTCATCTCTAAGTACCTAATAAGCAGAAGTGCGCTAATTCTGCACAATCAAAGAAGGATGACAATGATAAGAAAAAAACAAAAAAGCAGAAATTGTTTTGCAAATACTGTAAAGGAAATGATCTGTTGGAGTTAGACGTCTGCGGAAGCACGCGAACAACACAAGGAAGAAGAAGAAGCTTTGAGCACAACACACAAGACTGAATGTATTACTAGAGAATGTACAGAGATAAGTAGCCCATTAGGGCAATAGGTGTATATACAAGCCATGGGGAAAAAACCTCCTAAAGAGGGAAAAAAGTGCGCCGACGGTCCTAGAGTGTTCACACACATCACTACCTAAATATATCAACAAATCCCCCCTAGGAGTGATGCGGTTAACAAGTAGCTGGCACTCATGTATAAGGAAGTGTCAAGCTATGTGCAAATCACTCCACAAAAGGAAGTAAGCCCAAAGCTTTGCGGAAAGCTTCAAACTTCTCCCTAGGTAGAGCCTTGTGAAAAGGTCTGCAATGTTCTCCTGCGTGGGCACATATGCCAAGCTGATCTCCCCAGCAGAGAACCTCTCCATGACATAATGGTAATGCACCTCAATGTGCTTAGTGCGAGCATGGAACACAGGGTTCCTCGCAACTGCCAATGCACTCTGACTATCACTGAAGATGGTGGTGGCAGAAGACTGACCAGCACCCAAATCGTCCATAAGGCGTCTAAGCCACACACACTCAATAGTAGTTGTGAAAGCTGCCCTATACTTAGCCTCACAACTGGAAGTGGCCACAGTAGGCTGCTTCTTGCTCAACCAAGATATACATGAGCTACCAAGCATGAAGCAAAAGCCACTAGTGGACATACAAGTGTCATAGCAACTAGCCCAATCAGAGTTAGAAAAAGCATGCAAATCTGTCGGTAGTGATCCCCCCTTGGGATAAAACAACCCAAGTAGCCGAGTACCACTCAAGTAGCGAAAGATGCGCTTAACCGCCTGCCAATGCTTGACACCTGGGCAATGCATAAACCTGCTCATCTGTGAGACAGCAAACTGAATATCTGGCCGAGTAATGCATAAGTAAATCAAGCATCCAATAGCCTGCTGATAGAGAACAACATCAAATGCATCTCCAACATCATGAAGACTCAATCGTAAACCTGTCTCCATAGGAGTGGCAATAGTCTTACAATCTTCAAGGCCAAAACGCTACAATACTGTGTCAATATATTTCGTCTGACACAAAGCCAATCCACCATCAACTTGCATAAACTGAATGCCCAAATAGTGATGCAAATGCCCTAAATCAGACATCTCAAATGAGGCATGCAAATCAGCCTTAAAATCAGCAATATGCTTTTCAATAGGACTAGTGAGCAGCATGTCATCAACATAGACAACAATGATCAGAAGCACATCATTAGCACGCTTAACATATAAGGTGCTCTCAGTTGGACTGTTCACAAAACCATGTGCAATCAGATAGGCATGTATCTTCTCATACCAAGCACGTGGTGCTTGCTTTAAACCATATAATGCCTTCTTTAACCTGCACACCTGGTTTTCATGCCCTTTCTGCACAAATCCACGGGGCTGAAAAACATACACTTCTTCATGCAAGTCACCATTCAGAAATGCAGTTTTAATGTCCAACTGATGTACATTCCAACCATGATGGGCTGCAAGTGCACAAATGCTCCGAACAGTAGTCATACGGCGTGTAGGTGCAAAGGTCTCATCAAAATCAATGCCTCTTTCCTGTGCATAACCCTTTGCAACAAGCCTAGCCTTATATGTGTCAACTGTACCATCAGGTTTACGCTTCAGCTTGTATACCCATTTAGTGCCAATGGCCTTCTTTCCAAGAGGCAAGTCACATAAAGACCAAGTACCATTCTTCATTATTGCATCATATTCAGATTGCATAGCAGCCATCCAATTTTCTGAATTTTTTGCTTCATCAAACGAAACAAGCCCATTCTCATCACAGACACTAGATGCAGCCAAAGCATAGCAATCTGATGCAACTATGAGAGCCTGAACGAGTACAATATGACAAAGGTGCATCTAATTTGTTGTCACGCAAAGTCTGCACCAGCCATTTTGGCATAGTTTTTGCCTACTCAATATCAGCTCTCTCATCAACTAGTGCATCATGTAAATCTGCATCAGAAATAGAATGATCTGCATCATCACATGAAAACTGCAAAGGCTGAGAAGTTGCCTCATTAGGACCCGCACTAGACTGTCCACCTGTAAAAAGAGGCATCAAAGTATCATACATGTCTTTGGAGCTAACCGATGTCTCCTTAGTACATGAAAGCAATGGCTGAATAGCATCTTCCACAAAAACAACATCACGGCTAACCAAAATGCGTTTAGTCTGTGGATGATACAGACGATAGCCTTTACTTTTAGAACTGTACCCAACAAAAATACATTTTACTGCTTTATCATCCAATTTTCTGCGATGTTCTTCAGGCACTAATGCGTATGCCAAACAACCAAAAACCCGCAGATGAGCGATAGATGGCTTGCGATCATGCCAAGCCTCATATGGAGTGATAGACAGTAGCGCTTGAGTGGGACACCTATTAAGTACATATGCTGCACACATAACAACCTCAAGCCAGAAACTATGTGGTAAAGCTTGACTCTTGGCCATACACCTCGCCATCTCCATGAGTGACGTGTTCTTTCCTTCAGCAACTCCATTCTGTTGAGGTGCATACAGCACTGTACACTGGTGTTTTATCCCACGTTTAGCCCGAAATGCATTAAAATCAGAAGACATATATTCCTCCCCTTGATCAGAACGAAGGGTGCCCATTTTACATGCTGACAGATTTTCAGCCAAAACCAAAAACTGTTTGAAGCACATGAACTTTTTGGACTTTGCCTTCAATGGATATACCCATCCATGCTTGTAGAAATCATCGATGAAAGTCACAAAGTAAAGATAATTCCCAAAAGAAGGTGTCTACATAGGACCACAGACATCACTATGTACAAGCTGCAATTTCTGTGTAGCCCAAACTGAACCATCTTTTGGAAAGGAGGAACGCTGCATTTTGCCCAAAATACAGCCTTCATAAACATGTTTTCCAGGTGCCTCAAGTTTGGGCAAAGAGGAAACCATTTCAGATTTCTGCAGGCACAGCAAACTAGCAAAATTCAGATGACCAAAGCGTGCATGCCAAAGCTTTGCATCTGACATAGCCTGAGAATCATTTACTGCACATGCCAAATCATTTACAGATCTTTCATAGTCTATGATCTTATATAGCCCATGACATAAAATGCCAGAAGCAATAATAACATCGGCATTTGATAGATCATGAACTGTACATTTGTCATCAACAAATTTCACAACCAAGCCAATCTTGGCTAATGCACAAACTGATAACAGATTCTTCTTCATCCTTGGCACAAATAAAGCATCTGACCAGGTGAAAGAACTACCATCAGCAGTAGTCAGAATGATCTTACCAACTCCCATAACACGATACGAGGAGTTGTTGGCGCATGTGAGAGTATTCCCTATAGGGGCAGGCTCGAGTGAAGAGAAGAAACTCCGCTGCGAGGTAATATGTTTGGTCGCCCCACTATCAAAGTACCAAACATCTGAGTCCACTGCAGACATGCAATGCTCATGAGAAGATGGGTCAAAACTGCAAACAATAGTAAACACCCATTCTTCTTCCTGCACAAGATTAGCAGACTCTATTTTTGGTGTAGAGGCTTCTACAACAACCATTCCAGCCTCCTTTTTCTTTGCCTCTTTTGTAGCCAGTTTTGGACAGTTCTTTATGATATGATCATTCCCTTTACAATACTTGCAAAACAATTTCTGATTTTCTGATTTCTTGTCATCTTTATCCTGGTTCTTCGAATGTGCAGCATTTGTAGATTTCTGCTTACTAGTAGAAGAGCTCCGTTTTCCTTTGCCCTTCTGATTAGCCAGGAAAGCTTGATCTGCAACACGCATAATGGACCTGTTCTGCCTAGACTGATCTTCTCGCAACAGAACACAGACTAACTCTTCAAATGATAAGGCATTTGGATTGCCTTTCATCATCAAGCAAAGAGTAGAAGCAAAACTCTGATATGAATCAGGAAGACCATTCAGAACGTTTTGCACAAGTGAGCTATCTGGAATATCAACAGAAATCAACTGTTCCTTCAAGTCTTTGATCTTTGTTAGAAAACTATCCATAGAATCACCTTCATTCATGTGCTCACTCTCCAACTGTTTTCGGAGGTAAGCAACACGAGCCTCATTCCTAGCGTGGTACAATGTGGTAAGTGTATCCCAAGCATCCTTTGCTGTTCTGCAAGAGCGAATGTGAGGAATAATAGCACCTTTGATAGACAAAGCTATCAATGCATGTGCTTGAGCATCTCTGCCATCCCAACGAATTTGCTCTGTAGTAGATGCAACAGAAACAGCAGCATGAACAAGAATCTGCAGAATATCATCTTCAACACCATCTCCATCAGCTTCGGCACCTGTATTTGCAGTACCTATAGTCGCAGGTGTAACAGGACATCTTTCAACACCCTGCACAATGTTCCAAAGTCCTTTTGCAACCAACACATGTCACATCATATAAGCCCATAATGGGTAGTTGGTACCATCCAACTTATCCTCAACAGCCAACATACGGAATACATCACTACTTTCAGCCATGGCCGGTGACTAAAATACCTTGATGCAAAAAATTGACTGTATCTCAAAAAGTTGAACAAAACTGCCTAGACAAATTCTGCTAGACCTGTAGCAGACTTCGAGATGCTTATACTGGCGAATAGAAATTGGTATATACCTTTGGCACAAAAAGACAAAATAGCCTGCACAAGCACTACGATAGTTCGTTCGGAGGAAACACGCTGAGTATGCTCACCAAACTCGTGCAATTCTGAGACTGCAAACGGAGGAGTGCTGACGGCACCCTAGATGAAGCGACGACCTGCTCTGATACCAATTGTTGGAGTTAGACGTCTACGAAAGCACGTGAACAATACAAGGAAGAAGAAGAAGCTTGGAGCACAACACACAAGACTGAATGTATTACTAGAGAATGTACAAAGATAAGTAGCCCATTAGGGCAATAGGCGTATATACAAGCCGGGGGAAAAAACCTCCTTAAGAGGGAAAAAAGTGTCCTGGCGGTCCTAGAGTGTTCACACACATCACTACCTAAATATACAACATGATCATGTCATAAAGAGTTGTCAAAAACTGGCTACTAAAGAGGCAAGGAAGAAAGAGGCTTGAATGGTTGTTGCAGAGACCTCTACACCCAAAACAAAGTCTGTTAATCTTGTGGAGAATGAAGAATGGGCATTTACCACTATTTGTAGTTATGATACATCTTCTCATGAATAGTGTATGTCGGTAATAGACTTAGATGTTTGGTACTTTGATAGTGGGGCAACCAAACATATTACCTCATAGCATAGTTTCTTCACTTCAATCGGACTTGCCCCTATCACATGTGCCAACAACTCCTCTTATCCTGTCATGGGAGTAGTTGGTAAGATCATTTTGACTACTGCTGATGGTAGTTCTTTTACATTGTTAGATGCTTTATTTGTGCCAAGGATCAAGAAGAATCTATTATCAATTTTCACCTTTATCCAAGATTGTCTTGGTTGTGAAATTTGTTGACGAAAGATGTACAGTTCATGATATGTCAAATGGCGACATCATTATTACTTTTGGCATTTTATGTCGTGGGTTCTATAAGCTCATAGACTATGAAAAATCTGTGAATGATTCAACATGTACCATACATGATTCTTAGGCTTTGTTAGATGCAAAGCTTTGGGATGCACACTTTGGTCATTTGAATTTCGCTAGTTTGTTATGCCTACAAAAATCTAAAATGGTTTCCTCTCTACCCAAACTTGAGGCAATTGGTAAACATGTCTGTGAAGGCCGCATTTTGGGCAAAATATAGCATTCCTCATTCCTAAAAGATGGCTCAATTTGAGCTAGTAAAAAATTGCAGCTTGCTCATAGTGATGTTTGTGGTCTTATGCAGACACCCTCTTTTGGAAACTATACTTACTTTGTGACTTTCGTTGATGATTTTTCCAAGCATGCATGGGTATATTCATTGAAAGCAAAGTCGGAAGTTTTTATGTGCTTCAAACAATTTTTGGTTTTGGCTGAAATCAGCATGTAAAATGGGCACCCTCCATTCTGATCAAGGGGGGGAATATATGTCTTCTGTTTTTAATATATTTCTGGCTGAACATGGGATAAAACATTAGTGTACAGTGTCAGAGTTGCTGAACAAAAGAATAGGTCACTCATGGAGATGGCAATGTGCATGGTCAAGAGTCAGGCTTTACCACATAATTTCTTGCTTGAGGTTGTTATGTGTGCAGCATATGTACTTAGCAGGTGTCCCACTAAAGCATTGCAATCTATCACTCCATATGAGGCTTGGCATGGTCGCAAGCCATCTGTCGCTCACTTGCATGTTTTTGGTTGTCTGGCATATGCATTAGTGACTAAACAATAATGCATGAAATTGGATGATAAAGCAGTGAAATGTATTTTTATTGGGTATAGTTTTGAAAGCAAAGGTATCGCCTGTATCATCCACAGAGTAAACACATTCTGGTTAGCCATTTTGTTGTTTTGTAGAAGATGTTATTCAGCCATTACTTTCATGTACTAAAGAGACATCAGTTAGTTCCAAAGACATGTATGACACCTTCTTGCCTCTTTTTACAAGTGGACAGTCTAGTGCTCGTCCAAATGAGACAACTTTTTAGCCTTTATAGGGTTCATGTGATGATGCAGATCATTCCATTTCTGATGCAGATTTACATAATGCACTTGTTGATGAGAAAGCCGATATAGAGGAGGCAAGAAATATGCCTAAATGGTTGGTGTGGACTTTGCGAGATAGAAAATTAGATGAACCTCTTTCATATCGTACTTGTTCAGAATCTCATAGTGCTTTGTTTCCATGAGATTGGTATGCTATGGCTACCTTTAGTCTTTATTGTTGGAGTTTGAGGTCCTGCGGAAGCATGCAAACAACACAAGGAAGAAGAAGAAGCTTGGATCACAACACACAATACGCCAAACTGATGTCTCCATCACAAAACCTCTTCCCGACATAATGATAGTGCACCTTAATGTGTAGTGCGAGCATGGAACACTGGGTTTCTCACAACCGCCAATG
This sequence comes from Ceratopteris richardii, assembly GCA_020310875.1. Lineage (NCBI taxonomy): Eukaryota > Viridiplantae > Streptophyta > Polypodiopsida > Polypodiales > Pteridaceae > Ceratopteris > Ceratopteris richardii. The sequence continues at coordinate 39,487 of MU260673.1, forward strand.
TACCTTGACTGTTAGTGAAGATGCTGGTGACACAAGACTGACCAACACCCAAATAAGCCATAAGGCATCTGAGCGACACACACTCAATATTCCCTATGAAAGTTGCCCTATACTCAACCTTACAACTAGAAGTGGCCATAGTAGGCTGCTTATTGCTCAACCAAGATATGCATGAGCTACCAAGCATGAAGCAAAAGCCACTAGTGGACACACAAGCGTCATAGCAACCAGCTGATTTGGAGTCAAAAAAAGCATGTAAATCTGGCGGTGGTGATCCCCCCTTGGGAGAAAACAATCCAAGTAGCTGGGTACCATTCAAGTACCGAAAGTTGCATTTAACTACCTGCCAATGCCTTACACATGGGCAGTGCATAAACTTGCTCATCTATGAGACAACAAACTGATTATCGATCCGAGTAATGCATAAGTAAATCAAGCATCAACAGTCTGCTGATAGAGAACAACATCAAATGCATCTCCTGGATCATGAAGACTCAATCGTAAACCTGTCTCCATAGGAGTGGCAATAGGTTTAGAGTCTTCAAGGCCTGAACACTGCAATAATGTGTCAATATATTTTGTTTGACACAAAGCTATTCCACCATCAAGTTGCATAAATTGAATGCCCAAATAATAATGCAAATGTCCCAAATCAGACATCTCAAATGAGGCATGTAGATCGGCCTTAAAATCAGCAATATGCTTCACATGAGGGGCAGTGAGCAGCATGTCATCAACATACACAACAATGATTAGAAGTAAATCATTTGCACGCTTAACGTATAAGGTGCTCTCAGTTGGACTGTTCTCAAAACCATGTGCAATCAGATAGGCATGTATCTTTTCATACCAAGCGTGCGGTGCTTGTTTAAACCATATAATGCCTTCTTTAACCTACACACTTGGTTTTCATGCCCTTTCTACACAAAGCCACGGGGCTGAAAATTATAGACTTCTTCATGCAACTCACCATTGAGAAATGTTGTTTTAATGTCCAACCAATGTACACTCCAACAATGATGAGTGGCAAGTGCACAAATGCTAACCAACAATAGTCATTCAGCATGTAGGTGCAAAGGTTTCATCAAAACCAATGCCTCTTTCCTGTGCATAACCATTTGCAACAAGACTAGCCTTATATGTGTCAACTGTTCCATTAGTCTTATGCTTCAGCTTGTATACCCACTTTGTGCCAATGACCTTCTTGCCAGAAGGCAAGTCACATAAAGACAAGGTACCATTTTTTATGATAACATCATATTCTGATTGCATAGCAACCATCCAATTTTTAGAATTTTGTGCTTCATCAAATGAAACACGCTCATTCTCATCATAGAGACTAGAGGCAGGCATAGCATAGTAATCTAATGCAAAAGAAGCACTATGAGAGCCTGAACAGGTATGATATGACAAAGGTGCATCTAATTTGTTGTCATGCAAGTCTACACAACCATTTTGGCATAGTTTTTGCCTCCTCAATATCAACTCTCTTATCAACAAGTGCATCATGTAAATCTACATAAGAAATGGAATGATCTGCATCATTACATGAAACTTGCAAAGTTTCAGAAGTTGCCTCATTAGGACAAGCACTAGATTGTCCACCTATAAAAAGAGGCAGCAAAGTATCATACATGTCTTTGGAGCTAACAGATGTCTCCTTCGTACATGAAAGTAAAGGCTGAATAGAATCTTCTATAAAAATAGCATCATGGCTAACCAAGATGCGTTTAGTATGTGGATGATATAGATGATAGCCTTTGCTTTCAGAACTATACTCAACAAAGTACGTTTTATTGCTTTCTCATCCAAATTTCTACAACGTTGTTTAGGAACTAATGCATATGGAAAACAACCAAAAACACGTAGATGAGCAACAAATGGCTTGCAAACATGCCAAGCCTCATATGGAGTGATAGACTATAGTGCTTTAGTGGGACACCTATTAAGTACATATGCTGCACACATAACAACCTCAAGCCAAAAATTATGTGGTGAAGCCTCGCTCTTAACCATACACCTCGCCATCTCCATGAGTGACCTCTTCTTCCATTCAGCAACTCCATTTTGTTGAGGTGTATATGGCACTGTACACTAATATTTTATTCCACGTTCATCCAAAAATGCATTAAAATCAGAAGACATATATTCCCTCCCTCGATCGAAATGGAGGGTGCCCATTTTACATTCTAATAGATTTTCAGCCAAAACCAGAAACTGTTTGAAGCACATAAACACTTTCGACTTTGCTTTCAATGGATATACCCATGCATGCCTCAAAAAATCATCAATGAAAATCATGAAGAAAAGATAATTTCCAAAAGAGGGTGTCTGCATAGGACCGCAAACATCACTATGAACAAGCTGTAATTTTTTAGTAGCTCAAACTGAACCATCTTTTGGGAATGAGGAACACTACATTTTGCCCAAAATACAGCCTTCACATACATTTTTACCAGGTGCCTGAAGTTTGGGAAAAGAGGACACCATTTCATATTTCTACAAGCATAACAAACTAGCAAAATTTAGATGACCAAAGCGTGCATGCCAAAGATTTGCATCTGAAATAGCATGAGAATCATGTACTGCACATGCTGATTCGTTCACAAATTTTTCATAGTCTATGAGCTTATACAACCCATGACATAAAATGTGAGAAGCAATAATAATATCGCCATTTGATACATCATGAACTGTACATCTATCATCAACCAAGACAATCTTGGCTAATGCAAAAATTCATAACAAATTTTTCTTGATCTGTGGCACAAATAAAGCATCCGACAATGTAAAAGAATTGCCATCAGCAATAGTCAGAATGATCTTACCAACTCCCATGACAGGATAAGAGGAGGATTTGGTGTGTGCGATCGTATTCCCTATAGGGTCAGGCTCAAGTGAAGTGAAGAAATTGCACTGCGAGGTAATATGTTTGGTTGCCCCACTATCAAAGTACCAAGCGTCTAAGTCTAGTGCAGACATACATTGTTCATGAGAAGATGGGTCAAAACTACAAACATTAGTAAATGCCCATTCTTCATTCTGCACTAGATTAGTAGACTCTCTTTTTGGTGTAGAGGCCTCTGCAACAACCATTTCGGCTTCTTTTTTCTTTGCCTCTTTAGTATCCAGTTTTGGACAGCTAGGCCATTGCTCTTCCATCTGTACTTGAGAGTAGTGAAAAGTCATTCATGAAAATGCAATGCATTAGGGCGAAAAACGGCCCAAAAAGGGCCGTGTAAGGATTTCAATTAGTTGTGCTTAATCGGGATTAAAGTTGTCAAATCCTTTAAGAAATTCCGTGTAAGTTCATTTAAAACGTATCTTATGCAAATTTTGAAGAGAGAGAAACTCGTATCATATAATCATGAAAAGTTTGTGTGATATCTTACGCCTCGAAGTTTGTGTGATATCTTACGCCTCAAAAGTTGAATTTTCCTCTTGTTCACGGACCTATATAATGTGTGCTGATCACGTTTTGCGCTCTTTTTCTCTACTTTTCATAGCAAGCCTGTTTCTCCCTTTCACGTCATTTTAGACACTTGCTGGTCATTTTTCATAGCAGACCATGGAGAACGTTAACCTAAATACTCTCCCTGAGCTTTCAAACATTCGAAATCATTGTAAAAAGTTCCATATCAACATTGCAGTTAGTCAGGAGTATGCGACGACAAGAAACGTATTTCGAAGGGCTCTTCATCCTCTTGAAGTAGATGGATTGCGAAAGGAAGGCAAGAAACATATCGACATATGGACAGATGGATCTGTTTATCCAATTGATCCACAAACTGGAAGGTACCCCCCTTTTCATAATCTTCATGATCTGATTAGATTTGTGGGAGATGGTGAGGATGGTTTACGAGGCTATTGTTCAAGGCTCTGGGATATTTCAAGGAATTATGTACAATACATAAACTATTTACAAAACACACTACACCAGAAGAATTTACATATGAGAGAGCTAGAAAACAAATTATCCACTTTATCTTCTCAGTTAGAGTCTTTTAAAAAAATGAAAGAAACTCCTATAGGTTTGAGAATGCGGTCAAAACGAGTAAAACCTTTTTTAGATTTGACTGAAAAATCTGGCCAGAAAAAGAAAAGAATGAAAATTGTTAGAGATCATGTGACAAATGTGCTAGGTTTCAATATGTCGAGCAGTTTTGAGCGCATACATTTCTGTAATGAAATTTTGAGTCAAAATGATGTTTTAAAACTATTGAAACTAAATGAAAATACATGCTTGAAACGCTTTGTTTTTCAAAAACTCATGACAGAAATGAATCTTTTACTAGAACCATCTCAAATTCAAAATATTTGTGATAGTGTCGGAGTGAGTAGGAAAGGTTATAGAGCAATTTCAAAAGTTTGGTGTGAATTTTTAAAATTTAACAAAGTTAGAAGTTTTGGATTGCCTAGACCCCATCATGTAGGAAAGTTTCGGCTCTGCTTGAATAAGAAGATCACATCAGTATTTGGTGAATATAAACATATTCACGGTAACATGCCTTACGAAGTAGGAAAACAAAAGTTACATTTCACTTACAATGCATTTAACAACATATGGATAGATGTTATAAAACTTCAAACATACATGGTTCAGTTCTATAATATAAAAGAGCATGAATGTTCTGGTCTATTGAAATTTGTAATCAAACTTGATGAAGCTGAGCTTAAAAAACATCAAAAGATGGAGAGAATAAGCATTGCACTGATGAACAAAGCTTTGGACTATAGCCTTGGGAAATTGGATACTCCATCTCTCAAAGTACAATCAGAAATGGAGTTATGGTGGGTTGGCTGTGCTCAAGTTCCATCTGAGAGCCATAAAACACTTAAATGGTTATTCTCACAGACAAACATTCCAAATGTTATCCAAGGGCATCATGCAGGAGAATTGTTGAATGTCAAAGACTACGGAAACTTTCAAGTTGAGTGGCATTTGAGTGGAGACCTAAAGACACTCAAATGCATGTTTGGTATAAGTGGGGGAGCAAATTCTAAATACCCTTGCTTGTACTGCATGCAAAGCCCAGGCACAAATGGATGGATTACTAGAGCTGAGGGTGAAGAGGCTCCTTCTAGACAAAATGTTATTCTTCGTAACTACTCATCTTCTTCAATGATTTGGGATCCCATACTTCCAATAGCATTGACAAATGTACACATATGTACACTACATGCAGAGTTAAGAATCATTGACAAGTTGGTCCGTCTTCACTTGGATTATGCATATTCTATCAAGCCTACAACTCTTGCAGATGAATGCATAAAAAAATGTGAATGTCTTCTTTCAGAAATGGGGTTTCATGGTGGTGATGTTCATCTAAGAAAAGATCCAAAGCTTTCACAAAATACAGGTGATGTTTTACAGGATGTCTCAATGGGAGGTGCAAAAGCAAGGAGATTCTTCAGCAACCATGATGGCAAACAACTTAATGCCATGTGGAATTCATGGAAAACATTTTGTGAGGTCACGACTAATGTAAAAAGCAAACCAGAAATAGCAAAAAAGAGAATGGAGGTGTGGGTCAAACTAGATAATCTTTTAAAGATCATGAGGCAGCACGTAACATCAAAAAGTTATGTGACAGATTTCAGAAAGGCGACCACAGAGCTTATAGAAACCATCATAGAGGCATGGGGTGCCAAAGACATAACATACTACTTGGTGAGCTCCAAAGATATTTTATTCAATTTATTTATTTTTAATTGAAATAAAGATCTAATGAAATTCTTCTGCTTTCCAGCATATTCTTCTTGTGCATGGTGCATTCTTTGCAGAAAAAGAACCACTTGCCATGTGGAACACCCAAGGCATGGAAAAATCTCATTATCAAGCAAGGACAAGCTTCTTTAGGTGTACAAGGAAAGGAGGAGGAGTAACAAAGAGCAATGCCTTCAGAGAGCTTTTTGATTGGTTCTTTAGAAGACAATTACAAAGGACCTCTCCTCTTTTCAAAGCAACATTTGTCACTAACAATGTGCATTTTTGAGCTTGGGCTCATGCACGTGCACTTCCCTATATTGACACTCAGAGGAATATTGGACACGTGCCGGTTCCTAAGAGATTACCATGCTGATTGACATAGACCATTCACCAGTGCTACTGTTCCATTCAGGAAATACTGAGAATTGAATTGCTTTATATTCCTTGGCAAGCAACATCGTGTAACTTCACCAATCTGAGTTTCACATATTCTCTTTAGCTCACCATATGCAGGAGTCTTCTCCTCCAGAACTACCTTGTGCAGATATCTCCTTGGATGCTCTGGTACATGAAGTAGTTAAGCATCACTCAAGTTGCAGACCTTCAAGCTCTTTAGAAGACAATTACAAAGGACCTCATGCCAAATATAATCAGAAGGATATGGCTATCTCCAGACAAATCATGTATCAATATCACAAACTGAATCAAATCATGTATCAATTTGCAATGTCTTATATCACATTGGGTAATTTCTATATATGTACATTTGTTGAGTATAGAATTTGAAAAAATCAAGTCATTCCTTGAGCCTTTTGAAAGAGCTTGGCTCTGGCAAATCACCTCTATATCTCAAGAACTCTTTTCTCCTGTATCCAGCAATGCTTTTTAAATTTGACACCCCTGCAGCCATTGCATAGCTTGAATAACAAAGAAAGTACCCTGCCCTTGAAGCATTGAGTCCAGGGGCATATCCAAAAATTCTGAATGCAGTTGCTCTTTCAAGCAGTAAAACTCTGAAAGCATTAAAGGGTATTGGAGTAAAACCCATGTATTTTGATAGAGTCCTCAAGCAGAATAATCCAAAGTCTGGCTCCTCACTATAGTGCTTGTGAATAACACAAAAAGTGGCTGGGTCCAACTTTGGAAGATAGTGGATAATAGAATGAATATCCACCTTTGCTTTTCCTTTCTCTTCTAAGGCTTTTCTTGTTCCCTTGCCCCTGCCAAGGTAATTGTCTTCATCCAATAAAGTTAACTGTGATAAAAATGAAAAACATGGTTAGATGAAGTGCAAGCACACTTAAGGAAACATGTGAAGTAACTTGAAACTATTAGAAAGAAAAGCAAGAGACACGACTGATGCAAGCGATAAGGCCCAGCGGAAAATATCCGATGGGCCTAATCGCTTGCATCGGTCGTGATCCATTTCTGACACTTGGAATGGAGAACTTGGACAAATCTGATACAAGAAAGAGATTTTGCATTGGTCCCATCTCATATCCTTAACCTAAAGATCTTGAGAACATAGTTAACTGTATACCTTGATGTCATCTTCCTAAAGTCCAAACACGACCGATGCAAGCGATGAGGCCCAACGGAAAATATCCGATGGGCCTAATCGCTTGCATCGGTCGTGATCTATTTCTGACACTTCGAATGGAGAACTTGGACAAATCTGATACAAGAAAGAGATTTTGCATTGGTCCCATCGCATATCCTTAACCTAAAGTTCTTGAGAACATAGTTAACTGTATACCCTGACGTCATCTTCCTAAAGTCCAAACACGACCGATGCAAGCGATGAGGCCCAGCGGAAAATATCCGATGGGCATAATCGCTTGCATCGGTCGTGATCCATTTCTGACACTTCGAATGGAGAACTTTGACAAATCTGATACAAGAAAGAGATTTTGCATTGTTCCCATCTCAAATCCTTAACCTAAAGTTCTTGAGAATATAGTTAACTGCATACCTTGACGTCATCTTCCTAAAGTCCAAACACGACCGATTCAAGCGATGAGGACCGACGGAAAATATCTGATGGGCCTTGTCGCTTGCATCGGTCGTGATCGACTTCTGACACTTCTAATGGAGAACTTGGACAAACTGACACAAGATAGAGATTTTGCATCAAGCCCATCTCATCTCCTTTTCCTTTAAATCATGAGAATATATTTTACTACATACTTGACCTCATCTTCCTCTTCAAGTCCGAACACGACCGACGCAAGCGATAAGGCCCAACGGAGATTATCCGTTAGGTTGTATCGCTTGCATCGGTCGTGGTCATTTTCTCACTTAAAAAAATAGAGATCTCGGACAAAACTTTAATTGATAGAATATATCAAACAACATACCTTGACCTCATCTTCCTCCTCAATGAGCTCTTTTGAGTCAATACAAATTGTTCCTTTGTCCTCAGCGACATCCAAGAATGAATAGCCACGTCCAAACGAGTATATTCCAAGTTGCTTCTGATGCTCATCAAACTCTTCATCAGCAAGTTTTGGCTTCTCTGAGATAGCTTTCTCAAAGCATTTTGAAAGAGCTTGTGATGAATCTTTGAATTCTTCATTAGACAAATCCAAATCAAGACGCAAAAATTCCTCTCTTCTTTCTCCTTTCTTATTGATGAATCTCCTTGCAACTTCTTCTGCCTCAGCTATAGCTGCAAGACAGTAGTCCTCCCTTAGATTGAAAAGTTCCTGAATGTAAAATAGAGGTATGAACTCTTTCCCAGAGATAAAGTAAAAAGGTAGATTTGGGAGAAGTAGGGACTTCTCAGACACTTGAACTTCTTCACTTGGCTCCCTTATTGCAGTCTCTGCTTTAAAAGTGGCCACATCAAAATCTTTGACCTGCTCTTCTTCTGCTTGCAGATTGATCTCCTCAACAATCTCCATGACACCTTTCATAGTTTTTGAGCTAGCCTCAAGTGCCAGCTCTAAGCAAGGCTCGTCTTCATCATGAACATTTTCCTCCCTTTCAACTAAGATATGATCAAGCCATATCAAGAAAGCAATGTTTAAAGGGAGCAAGCAGCAGTCCTTTTCATGCTCTGGGCAAAAATCAAGCTTCCCTGGCAAAGGGGATATCCTTCTGCATTTTCTTGTGATTTTAGCCCTATCTGTTGGATCCTTCCCAAAGATGTGAGGATGGACATAGGTTTTCTGAGAAATAGAAAGGATCCTCCCATCGACCAACCCCAAGAAAATCTCCCACTCATCCTTAAGAAAACTTTTCGAGTTCTCTAAGAGTTTTTCAAAATCAATTTCGGGGTTGAATATGGTCATTGCATCAGGAAAATAATCTACACTTAAACCCTCTTGAACCATGAAATCAAGAAGTTTCTCTGATGGAGAGACACTAAGGATCTCATTCATTACCTCCATCTAAGCTGCAGCTTCTCTTGTATGTCTATTAGGAGAACACAACCGATGCAAGCGACTAGAGCGAATCAACGTAGGTCAAATGGCGAAAATCGCTTGTATCGGTCGTGTCGGCGACGAAAGAAAAATACACATGTAGGTGAGAAATTCTCTGAAGGTTGAAAATTTGAGTTTGTGAAGAAATAGGTATTTATAGGCGAGGAGGGAACAAACGGTCGAATGAGGTGGACCAATCACAGAGTGCCACGTGGCAAAGTGTACGTTGCCCGATGCAACGGATAGATGACGTGGATCAATCAAATCATGCCACGTGGCAAAAGACGTTGGAATTCGCAACGGCTATCTGACGTGGACCAATCGGGGCATGCCACGTGGCACAACGGTCAACTCAGTTTTGGGACCTATTTAAGCTTCCCTATTCATTTGCTTTTTTTTTTTTTGTCAACACTTGCCAAGCGTGGAGGTTCCATTGCCACCAAGTTTTTTGGCTACTTCACAATTTCTATAGAGAGCGCTCTCTCCGTAAGGTAATGTGGACACGACCGATGCAAGCGATTAGGGACATCCGAGATTTTTGGATAACCCGAATCGCTTGGATCGGTCATGTTTTTTAAATAGCATCGTCCTTGATCATACCTTGCAAATTTTGGTTTCTTTTGTGTTGCTTGAGTATAACGCATTGTTACCTTTATTTTAACTTCTATTTATTGAAATATGATGATGAATTCAGGGACGACCGATGCAAGCGATGAGTGACATCCGGGCATTTACGGATGACTCTTATCGCTTGGATCGGTCGTGTCTCTAGTGAGGAGGGAAGAAACGGTCGAATGAGGTGGAGCAATCATAGAGTGCCACGTGGTAAAGTGTACGTTCCCCGATGCAACGGATTGATGACGTGGATCAATCAGATCATGCCACGTGGCAAAAGACGTTGGAATTCGCAACGGGTATCTGACGTGGACCAATCGGAGCATGCCACGTGGCACAATGATCAACTCAGTTTTGGGACCTATTTAAGCTTCCTCCTATTCATTTCCTTCATTTTTTTCTGTCAACACTTGCCAAGCGTCGAGGTTCCACTGCCACCACGTTTTTAGCCTACTTCACAATTTCTATAGAGAGCGCTCTCTACGTAAGGTAATGTGGACACGACCGATGCAAGCGATTAGGGACATCCGAGATTTTTGGATAACCCTAATCGCTTGGATCGGTCATGTTTTTTAATATCATCGAGTCCTTGATCATAGCTTGCAAATTTTGGTTTCCTTTGCTATGACGAAAAGGAACGTCCGAGATATGGAAACCAAGACATTAAAGATATGGAAACCGAGATATGATGAAAAGGAACGTCCGAGATATGGAAACCGAGATACGTTCCCCGATGCAACGGATTGATGATGTGGATCAATCAGATCATGCCACGTGGCAAAAGACGTTGGAATTCGCAACGGGTATCTGACGTGGACCAATCGGAGCATGCCACGTGGCACAATGATCAACTCAGTTTTGGGACCTATTTAAGCTTCCTCCTATTCATTTCCTTCATTTTTTTCTGTCAACACTTGCCAAGCGTCGAGGTTCCACTGCCACCACGTTTTTAGCCTACTTCACAATTTCTATAGAGAGCGCTCTCTACGTAAGGTAATGTGGACACGACCGATGCAAGCGATTAGGGACATCCAAGATTTTTGGATAACCCTAATCGCTTGGATCGGTCATGTTTTTTAATATCATCGAGTCCTTGATCATAGCTTGCAAATTTTGGTTTCCTTTGCTATGATGAAAAGGAACGTCCGAGATATGGAAACCAAGACATTAAAGATGCTGCCTTGCTTAATTTGAACAGCCAGACAGAAGAGTCAGCTTCTCAAATCCTTGACATGCATGTGGGGATCTTTTTCGAGGAGCAGGACACCAGTGGGGGGTTTCGTGAGATATAGGTGTGGGAGGTCTCCATCAAAAAGGAGGAAGCGGGTTCTGCTAGTAGAGGATTTGAGAAGCTGACTCTTCTGTCTGGCTGTTCAAATTTTTCTTTATAGTAAGCAAGGTAGCATCTTTAATGTCTTGGTTTCCATATCTCGGACGTTCCTTTTCATCTCGTGCCTCTGATAGTGGAAAGAGTCATTGATTATAGTTTTCCAATTATCTTTATCTTAGTGATAATTGAGTGTTTTGCATTGTCAGATATTATTTATTGATATTTGATGATTAATTTAAAGACGACCGATGCAAGCGATCAGGGACATCCGGGCATTTCCGGATGACTGTTATCGCTTGCATCGGTCGTGCCTCTGATAGTGGAAAGAGTCATTGATCATAGCTTTTAGAGAGTAAGTTTTGACAGTGGAATATTCCACTTTTCCTAATTCCTTGCCTAAAGATTGATTTTTTGCAGAGTATGGCTAGAACCAAAAAGACAGCAAGGAAGTTGTACCCTGAGGGTCAGGACAAGAATGCCCAAGGGGAAAATGTCCAGGAGCAAAATTCCCAGAAGGTTCAAGCCAAAGTGCCAGAGCAGCCTTCAAAAAAAAGGGTCAACTACCATGTTAAGTCTTTGAGGGAAATAAGAAGAGCCCAAAAGTCTGTGGGATTGTTGATCCCAAGACTTCCATTTATGAGAGTTGTCAAGCAGATCTCATCCAACCTCTGTTCTTTGATGAAGACCTCATCCTTTGTCAATGTGAGGTGGCAAACTCAAGCACTGCTATGCCTGCAAGAAGCTGCAGAGGACTTTGCTATTGATTTCATGAATGATGCCTACTTATGTGCTGCTCATTCTCATAGGGTAACTTTAATGGCGAAGGATTATGTTATTGTTTCAAGAATAAGATATAAGTTTGATAAAGCTCTGGTTCCTATTGATCACCACGACAAAAAATTCTTCGATATTTTAAATATACCTCCAGCTCGAGCACCTAAAACAACAGTTGTCATTGAAGAGATCAACGCTCAAGTCACTCATGATCATGAGACTAGAGCTGCAGCAAATAGTGAGGAGGAGAGGAAAAAGCAGGGATTATTTACAGAGGAAAGTGCCATCTTAACCCAGATTCAAAAGTTACAGAAAGCAAATAAAGAGCTCCTCAAGAAAGGAGATGGGCAGGTTATAGTTAATGTTGCAATGCCATGGCAAGGTGAATTGTTTCTTGACATTAGACCTGAAGATAACAAAATGTTGAGGGAGCTTCATCTTGAAATATCAGATAGTGTGGTCAACATTTCACTCAGGTATATCTAGAGGCCTTAAAATGCTTTTGTTTTGCATAATTTTCTAGTTCCTTAACTGCATTTTTATTTCTTGATTTGTAGGGTTCTTCTTCAACAATGTGAGGAAAAGGTTCAAAGAAAAGTATTTATTTTAGATCCTCTGGTGACACAATGTTTTTTACATAAACATGGAGATGCCAAGTCCTTTCTACGGGGTTTTACAGAAGAAGTAGAATGTGTAATTTACCCATACATTGAAAAGTAAGTATTCATCTTCATTTTGGAAACATATTTGTTTCATTTAAGAAAGTATATTTACATGCAACTCATTGACAGGGGCCATTGGAGTTTGATTATTGTGGACTTCAATGCATATCAAGCTCTTTTCCTAAATTCTCTTCCATCACAGCATGGGAATTGCAAAGTGTAAGTTACTATACATTTTGTTGTTCTCTATTTTAAAGCCATGCCCCGTTTTGATTTTCACTTTACAATGCAGTGCTGCAAAGCTTCTCAAGATGCATATTGATCAGAATTTTCCAGGAATAGCTAAAATGAATGAACAAAAGCAATTTGGATACAGCCAAATTCATGTGCCATTGCAGAGAGACTCAACATCATGTGGCTGGAGAGTGATTGCAAATGCTGTAAGATTCTTGGAAAGAAGGTTCTACAGTCCTGGATTGAATTTATCAGACTACCCAGATGCATGGATCATCTTGATCAGAGAGAGAGCAATAAATAGTATCATGAAACATGCAATCTGCCCACATGATCCAGACTCACCTCCACCCCCTCCACCTGATAGAAAACAGTCTGAAGATAAAAAGAAAGGGCTTCCTCTTCACTCACCACTAAAGCATATGAACAACATAAAGAGTCAAGCTGAAACCTCCAAAAAGGGACAGAAGCAACAGAGAAAGCAAGGCTCTAAAAAGGATAGAAAGGGTTAAATCAATTTTTGAGTCGTAGATTGAAATCAATTGTAAAGCCAACCGAGGTTGGAATATTTATTTTTTAACAAATTGTATGTAGTTATGCCAATCTTCATCTGGAAGATGGTCACAGTTGTATTGAACCTCTTGAGAGTTTGACAAAAGTTCACTGGATGGTCCAATTAAATTTATTTATGTCACAATTATGAATGCATTGTGGGTTTTTTACTTCATTCTTGTTGGAAAGTGTTTAAATTCGAGAAGTTACAGAAGGACATAAAGAATTAAGAGGACACGACCGATACAAGCGATACGGGGAATCGGAGAATCTTGGATTGCCCCTATCGCTTGCATCGGTCGTATTATCCATTTCATCACTGCTGCTAGTTTTTATACTCGTGAGTCAAATCTTTACGCAAGGTCACTTCTTGAAGTCTCCCGCGGTAGTTTGCTAACACGACCGATGTAAGCGAAAAGGGCCATCCGACAATTTCAGATTGCACTAGTCGCTTGCATCGGTCGTCTTCACTTATCTCGTCTTTTCTGCTTTATGCCTTGAGACATGCTCTTCTAATATTGAAATACCAAACCTTGGATTGGAATTTGCACCAAGTTCTCCACTCTCTCTTATATTACTTGGTAGTTTGCATTTGTACCATGATAATTTCTCTCGCGGTAGTTTGCTAACACGACCGATGTAAGCGATAAGGGCCATCCGACAATTTCAGATTGCCCTAGTCGCTTGCATCGGTCGTCTTCACTTATCTCGCCTCCTCTGCTTTATGCCTTAAGACATGCTCTTCTAATATTGAAATACCAAACCTTGGATTGGAATTTGCACCAAGTTCTCCACACTCTCTTATATTACTTGGTAGTTTGCGTTTGTACCATGATAATTTCTCTCGCGGTAGTTTGCTTACACGACCGATGTAAGCGATAAGGGCCATCCGACAAATTCAGATTGCACTAGTCGCTTGCATCGGTCGTCTTCACTTTTCTCGTCTCCTCTGCTTTATGCCTTAAGACATGCTCTTCTAATATTGAAATACCAAACCTTGGATTGGAATTTGCACCAAGTTCTCCACACTCTCTTATATTACTTGTTATGTGTACCATGATAATTTCTCTTGCATTACTTGAGGACAAGAAAAGTTGCATAGAATCAAATTATTTAGCTGAGCCTAGTGTGCACCTTTGATAGACTATAATTATTAAATTGAAATTAGATATTCAATTCTAGATCTCTTCTTCATCTAGAATTAACTTATGCAAGTTCCTGTATAATTATTTCTTAGTCATCAATTCACTCCTGCAAAAAAAAATCAATGGAAATATGAAATTAAGGACCTAAAAAATATCTAAGACATTTAAAATTAATAATTCACATTGTTTGTAACCATCCTGCCAAGAAAATTCAATGGAAGTATCAATAGAAGCTTCTATTAGATGAAGATACATTATGTAAGAATGTCAGGGTTAACTTGTTACAATCTTAAAGGTTGGAACTTAATCACCCTTGGTGGCAGGCAGCTTATGCAAGATAATGATTTCTCTGATCTAATGTTAACTATTGCATCATCAATTGAGAATCTACACTGAGATGATACCTCATCAAGGTATTCTAGAAGCTCCCTTACATTTCTGAGATTCCAATTTGTAGTGACAATTATTTTCCTTGATTGAAAATCTGGATGAATCAATACTTCTAACTCAAATTCTGGACAGCTCTCCTCTGAGTCCAAGGCTATCCAAAGTCCAAGCTTTTTTTTCCACCTTCTATAGTCATATCCTAGAACCAGAGATTGTCGACAAATCTGATATGAGATTGAAAGAGAATTGGGACTAACTTTACATAAAATAATGTCACCTAGCTTTTGAACTTCTTTGCTATCCCATTCCCTACCTAAAACATCATCAATCTCTGAAATAGGGACTCTCCTATTCAACCACATTGTTTTTGTTTTCTGTAATAACATGTTTTTAAAGCATGCTACAAAGACATGAATAGGCAAAAACCATTGAATCTTTATCCTTCTCGAAATTTGGCCTGCTGACATTGCCTTCTGGATGTCAAATTTAATTTTGCAGAGAAAACTTGAAACTGTTGAATGATCAGGAGCATCCCAATCTAATGAAGAGATGCAAGGACTAGGTACGTGTACAAGAATTCCATAAGAACTCCTCCCTGACGGCACTTGATAATCTGCATAATGGACAAATAACTCTATGTTATTGAAGAATTGAACAGATTTCTCTGCATACATGAGTTCTGCATATTCCTTATGAAGAACTCTGAATGTTCCTGTTAAACATTCAACAGGTTGCCATTCCACAATATTGGAAGGAAAGATATCTGCAGTACAAAAACATATGTTTCATTATACAAAATCAACTGGAATGATAGAAGAGCATTGTCAAACTTCACTTACAGTACGAAGGGAATTGAAGATGATTTTCTAGAACAAGATCCTTAGCGGTGTACACATGCTGTACTCGTGCAAACCAACCGCATCTCTTCAATTTGAAACTGAGAATACGTCCCTTCCAATGGTTTCTTGTGTTGTCTCTTTTGGCACGCTTGACTTTATGGACACCTCTACAGCTAGGAAGCATAGTAACCCAGTCATTTACTTTCACAGAAAGAGGTTTCCACAAAGAATCCTCTCTTCTGTTGTAAACCTCACATGAAGTTACGCGATTGGAAGGACGACGAGAAGAAGAAGCCATTTGAACTTAGGAGAAGAAGAATGTTCAAAGCGAGAAACCGACGTTCACAAATTTTGGCAGTATTTATAGAAAAAAAGGCTTTGTACACGTGGAAACTTTTGATTTGATGTTAACCCTGTCGTTGAATGATCATGACATTTTGTGAACCCAAAAATATTTCGTATCTTCAAAAATCAATTCCTTCTTGGAAATTCGAGAATATGCTTTGTGTAGTGTGCAAAAGTATCTTTTTTTGCATCAAACCGAAAAATTGTACACTGAATACGAGACTCTTCATCACTTTAGCGGCGCTTTGAAAGAAAATTGTATTAAAAAAAGAAATTCTCCATACGGTTAAAAGAGACAACAATGTTATATTCTTGTACACGTGGAAAGACGCTATTTGTCAATTTCCTTAATCTCTCATTAGCAAACAGCCCCTTTTCGGCCGTTTTTCGCCCTAATGGAAATTTCATCAACCATTTCCCCAATATTAAATAAATTGCTCAATTAAAAGAAGTAAGTGCATTTTTGAGACCAAAATCCCTATGCATGTAGACATAAGTGGTCTATGAAGTAACAAAGGCCATTGTATCTCTATCTTCAAGATAAATAAGAATTTGATTGTAGCCACTAAATCCATCAAGAAAACTATACAATGTGTCCCTAGCTACTTCTTCTAGTACCTACTTTGTGAAAGGTTGAGGGAGCCATCTTGAACAGTCACCTTATTCAAAGCACAAAAATCAACACATACTCTTATGTTGCCCCTATTTTTCTTAGGTATAATAGCCATAAATGAAAGCCACCTTGAATACTTTACATGAAAAATAATACTTGCAACCTCTAATTTTTTTATTTCCACTTTGAATGCCACTACATATTTGGGATTAAGTTGATAAGGACTACTTCTTACAAGTGTAACTCCCTCTACTAAGGGTATTCGATGTAATACCTGATAGAGGGAGTTACCTGATAGATATTTATAGGACCATGCAAAGGCATTTTTATCCTCTAGAATACCTGATAGATCTTTATAGGACCATGCAAAGGCATTTTTATAGAAGAAAGAAGATAGGTTACCTTCTGTAGTATGAAAGGGTAGTGCCATAGCCATGTGGCTAGGTGGACTACTTGCAAGTTCTCTTCATCTCAAAAGTTCACGTCTTGAACAAGGACTTCTGGGGTAGCCTCACTTGAAAAATCATCAACATTATGTATCTAGGTGGAATTGAGCTTATGCTTCATGATGTGTTCCCTAGTCCATCCATCAAAAATATCTAGAAATGGGAGGTCTTCTCTGGTCTTAGGGTCAAAATTAGCCTCCTCAAGTGCTTGCACAATTTTGGAGCTTTCTGGCCCACTTTGGTCAAGTGCCCCAATTCGAGGTTTTTGCTTCTGGGGAGATGCCTATAAAATGTGAGCTTGATCCACAAGAGGAGTTAGTTTTATAGAGAAAATTGGCCCATTTTTTTCCAAAGAAGGGGCTCCTTTCCTACTTGCCTAGTACTTGCTATGTGCCTACTTTCTGGTGGTCCATGAAAATCACCAAAAATTAGGTGCCTAAATTGGCCACTTTGGTTAACTAAGAATTCTTGCTCACTTGGGCCACTCTGGAAGAGGTGCCCAATTTGGGCCACCTAAAGCCTTGTTATGAGGACAATCCCTTGTGTAATGATACTTGGTGTTGGGACAATGTTGACAGGGAGGTGCACCCTTAGGGAGAGAGCATATGATTTGCATGTGACCGTATTCTCCATAGCAATAACACATTAGAGGTCTAGTATATCTAAGTCAATTTGGATGATTATCCTCTTAGTCTTGCATACTTAAAGTACTACCATAAAATGTGGGGTGTTGCATCTCTATTGGGCTCCCTTGAGGAACTAACAATCGTGCACCTCATGGCCACCTTTGCCACCAAACTGACAGCTTACTAAATTAGGGAAATTCATGTTGGAGTAACCATTGTTGTTGCATGTGGTACACCAAATCTGCATGTAGATGTCTTGAGTAGTCTACAAATCCTCTACTTCATGGCAAAGTTGCACCACTAAATCATCTTTGTAGCGTGTAGGTGGTGAAATGACCTTCTGTTCTTGTTGACTTTGTTGGATCTTTAGAGCTTCCAATCCACTCCTAAGTTGCTCAATCAAGTCCGAACTCATGACATAATTTGCTTGAATCCCACCTTCAGAATGTACTCTAGGCTCCACTATGCGAGAAATGAACACGACAAAATCATTCAATGTGGCATCGAGACTCAGTGATTTGCTAAGCTTCTATTGAGAAGACCTTGGGAGAGCCTTTTTTTATCCACTTTTTGACTAGAAAGTCTCTTGGAGCATACAACATATGAGAAATGAGTGCTTTAGCATGTGTATGGAGTTCATGAAAAGATTCACCTGGATGTAACTTCAAGTTCTCTAGTTGATCTAAGGCTTGCTCAGAAGAGTTTCTTAGCCGAAATGTTTGAGAGAAGGATTCTTCATGGCTTCCTAGGTGGTGAAGTGCCCATCTTCATTATGGTTGTACCATTTGTCTGCAAGTCCCTCTAAGGTAGATGGAAACAATATTAGCATAGCATTCTCTTGATGTTGAAGCCCATGCCCGCGACATAAGGAGACAAACCTCCTTACATGATCATATGCATCTTCATGTACTAAACCTTTAAAAGTAGGGAACTTAATATTTAACATGGACAATAGATTTGAGAGGTCCTCCATGGGTGTTTGAGCTTCTTCTAAGGTGTTTGAAGCAAAATCGAAAGTCCTTTTAGGCCTCTCTTTTAAACGTACTATAGAAGCTAAATCAATGGAGATATTTAATGGTAAAGGGGTGTTGAGTTCACCGGATGAAGGTTGAGTTGACTTTTGAAGGCTTTTATGTGTGCAAAGAGACTCCCTGTCCCCTTGAGTATGGGTCATGTCCCACTCATAAGACTCAAAAAATCAAGAAAAATACTATAGGAAAAATGGCTTATTGTAATATATATACCTCACACAAAACATGCAAGGGTAGCACATGCATGCCAAACCATAGAAGAGGAAACCGGGACCAGCATTCCAATAGTCCTACTTCAAGGGGGATTCTTCCTTAGGCAAGTATACCCTGTGACATGTCTGTGTGTAGGTATACTACTTGATAGTAAAGACACAGAGATGGAAAAAAAATTACAAGTATGCAGATAAGAGAAGCCCATTGCCAGAGGTTGCGACAACTTTCCTTGCACTTATTTACATTTGACCCATTGGCTATCTGAGAGAAGAATCAATCACCCTTTAGCCCAAGTGGTGGAATAATAGACTTGCACGGTTTGGAGTAGTGGCCATAGTCAGAGACCTATGTGCTTCATGCTTCATGACCCAATTTGATCTTGGAGTGAGGAGGGATGAATTAGTGGGGGTTCATTGGGGACAAATCAGGGATCTAGGGAAGAGGGGGGGAAATTTGGATTCTAGGGGAGATGGAGGCCGAATTAGGGATCTTAGGGAAGGAGGGAGGCAAATTTGGGTTCTAGGGGAGATGGGGGAAGAATTAGGGATCTAGGGATTTGAGGGAAAATTTGGGTTCTAGGGTGTATGGGGTTCAAATTAGGGATCTTAGGGGAGGAGCAAGGCGAATTTAGGTTCTAGGGGAGATGGGGGATGCATTAGGGATCTTAGGGGAGTTGAGGGGGAATTTGGGTTCTAGGGGAGATGGGGGTCAAATTAGGGATCTAGGGGAGGAGGGAGGAAAATTTGGGTTATAAGGGAGATGCAAGAAGAATTACGGATCTAGAGGAGGAGGTAGGCAAATTTGCGTTCTATGGGAGATGGGGGACAACTTAGGGATCTAGAGGATTTGAGGGTGAATGTGGGTTCTAGGGGGGATGGGGGTCGAATCAGGGATCCTAAGGGAGGAGGGAGGCAAATTTGGTTTATAGGGGGGATGGGGGTCGAATTAGGGATCTTAGGGGAGGAGGGAGGCAAATTTGGGTTCTAGGGAAGATGGGGGACAAATTAGGGATCTAGGGGATTTGAGGGCAAATTTGGGTTATAGGGGGGAACGGGGTTGAAATAGGGATCTTAGCGGAGGAGGGAGGCAATTTTGGGTTCTAGGAGGGATGGGGGTCGAATTAGGATCTTAGGGCAGGACATAAGCAAATTTGGGTTCTAGGGGAGATGGGGGACGAAATAGGGATCTGGGGGATTTGAGAGCGAATTTGGGTTCTAGGGGAGATGGGGGTTGAATTAGGGATCTAAGGGAGAAGGGAGGAAAATTTTTGGTTCTAGGGGAGATGGGGGATGAATTAGGGATGTAAGGGGAATTGGGGGTTATTTAGGGGGATGGACAACTTTTGGAGATATAGAGTAGCACAAATTAAGTGGGGTGAAAGGAAGGGATAGATTGGAGATAGAGAGTAGGGCGAATTAGGTGGGTGTGTGGAGTGATTGAGGTGATTCGATGGTAATGATGTCCAACAGTGCCCAAGGGAATGCATCAAACAAAATGCTCCAAGAACTCACGTTAGTGATGTACCTTTTGTTAAACTACATGGTGTATCCAAGCACCTTAGTCCTTGATCCCATAATTTGGTACCATAATTTGTAGCAAATAGAAAGCATTAAAAAGGTCAGAGAAGGTAAGAAAGTATAAATATATAGTTATGTGGATTGGATTAAGAACCCATTGGTATGGGATGGTCGGTCTTGAATCTTGTTGAGTACTTTTCTAGTGGCCTGAAGAAAAAGGGACTCATGATCCAATGGAATACGTCAAGAAGATAATGTCTAAAAATAGAAATCCTCTTCAATTATCCTCTCAAAGGGAATAAAAATTATTCCAACAAGATACTAAAGGTTCTATCTCTCAATAGACTTCATATAGAGTTAAAAAGAAAGAGAGGATCAACTTCTTGGAGTTTGAAGGCAAACTCCAAAGGTTGAAGCTCTAAAAGCTTCATCCAAAATTATGAATTGAAATTAGAGGAACATAAAGATTGTCTTCGGCCAAACTTGAAAGAAAGCTCAGGAATATAATATTTTGGATACTTGATAATTCAAGTCAACAAGACGAATAAGAAAGATCTGGTTACAATGCTGGCATAGAACATCTTTAAATAGATTTACAATATAAAGGGAGAGAATTCTAGAAGGATCAAGAAGACCTTTAAGGTTTGAGATCCAACTAGAGATCCATAAGGATTAAGTATTGAAGAAATGGTTGTAATTATCTATTCCTATTTGTGACCTTAAAGATAGCACAATCTTTTACACTATGAGTTCCCATCTTGAGATGTAGTTATAAAGATCTTAATCTTTTTGGAAGAACATGTAACATAGGTTATGAATTTCGTCACCATATATTTGGCATACAAAGTAGAAATTTGGATTATCTAATGTAATGTATGTGTAAGAAAGAGAATGCAAGAGACATTCTTCAAAGATAGTATCTTGGTGTTTTCAATCCTTAAAAGATGATATTAATCTAATAAACTCAAAGAGGAACAACAAGTCTCATCTTCTAGATAAAGTTATCAAAAACTAAACATATAGATTCATATAGGGGGATGCATTAGTACCATCTACCAAAACTAAGATTCTCAATCATTATTTGCATTGTCGTCTTTTAATTCATACATGTTTTGGCTTGTGGATGTGTCATAAAACTTCTTCATTCCACCTTTTCCAAAGTTTCTTGCTAATGGTCATTTAGTGACATAGTAAAAAAAATTGTCTATCAATTTCAACCATTGAATTCCTATCTTTTGTTTCCTCAAAAGAAGTACGTCTCCAATGATAATGGTCAAATTCTTCACACCATGTTCATCTCTAGGTTGATAAAATTGTATTTTCCATTGGTCATGAGTTTTAGTCTAGAATGTTGCACTCTTTTAAGAATAACAATCTCTATTATAAGACTTCTTGGTAGATTATCAATTTTTGAATAGGGAAATCAAAACTAGATTCTAATTGTGATATCTTTGGGTCAACTCTCTCAAGTATTGTTGGAGGTAGATCATCGCTAGGAATAGCTTCACCAAGAATATGTTCTTTCACTAATGTTTGGGCACTTGGATATCACCATATTTCCACTTTTGTCTTTGAGCAATGCAATGGACTACATTATGCATATTATTCCAATCAATTGTAAGTCCATGTACACTACATGCATCCTCTAAAATGGTTGTAACTCTCTATTTGAAGCTTTATCTATTGCTTTTAGGAAACATTTTACTTTTCTTGGCTCAATCATTGTTCTTTCACTTTTAGGTAATTCATTATATTTAAGCTCAAATTCAGTAAAACATTGCTTGGAGTAATGTATGCTTATACACTAAGGAAGCTGGCATGATTGTTTTTAAAATAATCCTTAGTCCTTCAAAGTGTATAAGCATACATTCCCCTAAGCAGTCCACAATAGAAACGCTCCTCGTTGTACACCTTGAAGCACGTCCTAAAATTGTGTGTGCAAGAAGCACTTCACCTCCAAAGAAAATGTGAGAGAAGAAAATTTTCCCAAGCTTGATTGATGTGTAGAGCACCCTTGAGGTTAATGTGTAATAAAAGCTTCAATGTTGATGATAATTGAAGAAGTCCTCATATGTTATAGACATCAGATGAGCAATGTGCCTTAATTAAAGACACTCTTGAGATGTGCTTGTGTTAACATGGTTGGGATTGTGATCTATTTTTTGCATTGATTTTCCACAAGAGTTGTTTCCAAAGTGATTTAATAATTTTTCAGCATAGCACAAGTTGATTTTGATGCCTTGTTAGCTTTTGGGAAATTCATCCCAAGTGAAAGGTGCTTTTCAATGAAAACTAATGTGAGTTTATGGTGCTTTTACACTATGGTAAAGGTTATGTGTTTTGTTGTCCACACATATGCGAGCTGAAATAATAGACTAATGGTTTGGTGCATCTTGAACAGAGAACAAGGATTCACATTGGATTCAAGTGATTGTTGACCTCTAATATATGACTGAGTAGAATTTTGGTTCTGATATTTGATGGGCCATATCATTACCAAAGTGTGAACACATTGGATATGCTTTTCTAAGGGTTAGATCAAGTTTTTTGGATAGGTATTACATATGCTTGGATCGATCTCTTTGAGTAATTCAAGAATATGTAATTTATTTCGTGTGTGCATGATGAACATCTCTAATCATTTTCTTACCAAGCCTTTGATGGACTTTGATTTTTTTCCCGATGATACAAACTAATAAATAGTTCATTAGCACATACAATGATTGAGGTAACCAAAGCTTACAAATTAGAATTTTCAATTTCAATTGTCCCCATACAGGGTTTCAAATCTCCACAATGCTACGTCAACTTTTAAGTGCCCAAACTTTGGTTAGTTCTCTTCTCATTATTCCATTATTGCCTTTATACCTAGCACAAAATGAATCTTCTTTTAAAAGTATCAATCAAGATATATTAATCAAATTTGTTTAAATTATTTATGGTTGCAAAAAGTATAGATGATAGTGTGCATAATGAGATATTTAATGTACCTACTTGAAGACATGTTATGACACTTCATGAAAGCCAACTACAAGTTCCACATAACCAAGTTCACCATCAACATGATTCATGTCTTTTCAACTCACACTTGATAATTGCTTGAAAAAAGCAATAACACAACAATTTTGTTTTGGCCATAAGTCATCAATAATTGTTATTTGAATATGTTGTCCGTATGACCAAATATTGGTGTAAGTTCGAGTCTAAATCAATAAAAAAATTGTAAAACAATAAAAAAAGTTTCTTTTATTTAATAGAAACTTTTGAAATTCAAAAAGTTACCCTTCTTTCACTCCGATCAAAAACTCTCTTTTCTCATTTGAGATAGGTATGATCACGGACTTTCTATCGAATGTGGGTATACAACCAATCCATGAAAACAGAGATATCTTTGTTTTAAATATTGGTAGGGGTTTTTCAAGGACTTGTAATAATATCTTTTGATATAAAAATCCGAATACATATTTTCATTTGCTTACATTTATAAAATCCATTTTTTTGTAATCGTCGTTCCTAGGAAGTAAAGAAATATGTAATATACAGAGAACACTTTAGAACCTTAGCGAGTAACAAAAAGGCCATTCCCTTGGGTGGTAGTTGCCTTGTAGTACAAAATTGATAGATTTTGCTTGGGTAATGGCTATAAAAGAAGTAGCAATGATGGAATTCATAGAAGGAAGAAGAGAGATAGGTGCATTGAGGTGGATAGAGAAAGAAAACATTGTGTGGAAGAATAGTCCTCTTGTTCCTTAGGACTCACTGCCTTGTTGATGAGTCTTAATCTCATTGATTTGTACTCAACAGTTTTGTGATATCAATCTTCTCATTTAGTCTTTGTGCAATCTATATGCGTGTAGTCATTTTTTGAATAAAACTATATGGATTTTCTCTATTCATTTGTGTTCTAAGAGTGTAGTTAGTGAATATTTTTCATGGATAGTTCTCAACTATGTTTGTATGGCACTCCAAGTGTATGCAAATAGATTGTAGACCATAAAATAGATAGATTTTGGTGATTTATTCCAAGGGTAGTCCTATCAAGAAACTGATTGTGTACAATGGTAGATTGGCAAACTCCAAGGGATGGAAGGAAGACTAAAATTGGTAGCATATTATATTTGAAACTGGCTACGTAATTAACATTCTATCTTCAATTGGTAGTTTTTTAGGGCTCTTTCAAGTTATCTACCTCATCAAACTATTAGTAAGGAAGTAAATTACACATTCCTAATAGGAGAGCCCACTTCCTTAAGAAGTGGCCTACCTCTCTAGCCACATTTTAGGAATATGTCAAAATGCAGTCAGGAAGGTTCATAGAAACATTGATGGCAAGGTTGGGTTTGTAGTTCTAGGAATACACTTCCACGATTACTTGGGTTGCGAGAATAGAAACTTGGTAACAAAATGGTCACCATGTTGGGATCGGCTTGGTAAAGAAGGCTTGCAGGATACTGGCAAGTAGAAGTAGAGAAACAACACTTGTAAAGAACTAGGTGCGACACTAGGATAGAGAGAGCCTAATGGAGGTTGTGACATGCCCACACAACATGCTCTAGCTTGAATTACTTGCTCTGCACAAAAGAATAACCTAGTATCCCAATTGAAAGGAAATAAAGAATGGATTAGGAAGTTTTAGAATCAGTATTCCCAACAAAAGGTAGTTCACCTTTACTCTTTAATTTTTATTATGAACAAAGGAAGGTGGCCATAAAATTTTGATCGAAGGACGAGATGTAGTAACAACCAACGAATTCATCGAGAGAAGCTTACACCAAATTCCACCAAACTTGTCCTAAACTTCCCTAAAGAAAGGCCAAAGGCCAAATTGTCATGGATTTTCCCATTTCCACCAAACTTCCCTTCATTTTCCCTTACCTATCCCCAAAGTTCCCTAAAACACGACTTTGGTAATGAGTATGAAGAATCTTCTATAAAACTTTATGACAATTTTGTAGAGGCTACTACTACATCTCTCACCTCAAGATTACATGAGTGGGACTTCATATAAACAAAATCTGCAGTCTAATAGTCTGAACCTAACACCAAACATTTTTGGACCCCAACAAACTCAGTGTTCGATGACACTTCGATGGTTGCCTTAGGAGTAAACAATATTCATAGAGGCAATGATGCTGATCACCACTAAGAAGCTCCATAGAGTTACATAATACCAAATTTGTGGATCATTATAATGATGATATGGATGCTCATATTTTGACGTTTGAGAAACATTACACTATTTTGGATGGAAATAGAGACTCTACTCACAAGTGCCAAGTTTTCCAAGCAAGACTTATAATGGAAGGAGTCAAATGGTGAACAAAATTTGGCCTTGATCATTTTTGAGACTATGAAGTCTTGAATATGGAATTCCAATGGACTAAATCAACCTCAAAACTATATGATGTTCTGCAAGGCCTTAGGGAACAACCCCATCAACCTATACATAGCTATGCCATCAATCTTAGAAGCGCCTATAGGCATTTTTTGGTAGATAGTCACCCCCGACCTGATGTGGTAGCGAGTTGTTTTATCAACAACCTTTTACATTGATTAGAAAGATTTAACAAAAACCAAGGGAGAGTTTATTGATTTGATAAGGTATCTAGATCCTCTAGAATGGAAGCTTCAAATGTTTGGATTTGATCTATAGAATCTCCAAGCAATTGTAATGTACCTATTATCGAGACACTAGAAACACAATTAGCTCCTATGCCTTGATTCACTAGATGTATTGTGCTATTGGTGATGCCACCAACCACACCATTGCTAATTGTATTAATGAAGGATGGTCACAAGCTTTTCGATGATGCTTGTTTTTAGCTTTATAGTTTAGAGATGTGCATCCATGAGATTGGATGCAACTCTGCTTTGTTGCATGTTCTGTTATCACCTAGTAGCCCTTGTTAGATTCTCATGCCATAGAGAAATGAGGGAGTTGCATAACAAGGATTAGAACTAGATGGATTCAATTCGCATTGTTGGATTCCTCAAAAACTTACAAGCTTTTGCTTAAAGATTCACATTAGAAAACTCTCTTTAAATGGAAGAAAGGACAATGCTAAAATATAACGGAAAAGCTGCACTAAAGTATGGTAGAGAGAGTGTGTGAAAGAGATTTGAGAAGGGAATTGTTTGAAAGAGAAACTCAGGTGCACGTTGTTGAGCATTTTTAGTGTGTGCATTATAAAAATAAGGACTTGTGTGCTCAAGTGTTGTGTGTGTAGTGAAAAAGAGTTTAATAGAAATTGTGCTTTGAAGCTCTCTCCTTAGAGACTATTTTTCGTTCTTGCAAAAGCACCTTAGGTAGCAAAGGGATTGTGGAATACTGTGTAGGGTGTTGAAAAACATCCTACTACACCTACAAATATAGTTATTGAAGGTGATGCAGATGGCATTGAAGATGACGACCTTCAAATTCGTGTTTGTGCTATGTTCTTGCTGCACCTACAACAAAAGCAACTTCATTGGGATGGTAGAGATGATCACGCACATGCATTGATAGCTTTGCATGTCAAACGTGCCATTATCCCTCACATTCACTCTTGTGAAACATCAAAGGATGCTTGGGATACACTTACCACTTTGTATCAGGCAAGAAATGAGGCTCCTATTGCTTACCTCTGAAAACAATTGGAGAGTGAGCATATGAATGAAGGAGATTCTATGGATAGTTTTTTGACAAAGATCAAACATTTGAAGGAACATTTGATTGTTGTTGATGAAGTCTTACTAGATGGGTCACTCGTACATTTGATTCTTAATGGTCTTTTGGATTCATATCAGGGTTTGGCTTCTACTCTTTAGTTGATGATGAAAGGCAATCCAACTGCCTTAATATTCAAGGAGTTGGTATCTATTTTGTTGTAGGAAGATCAATCCAGGTAGAGCATGTCTATTATGCATGTTGTAGATCAAGCTTTCTTAGCTAGTCAAAAGGGCATAGGTTAATGGAGCTCATCTACTAGTAAGCAGAAATGTGCTAATTTTGCACAAGTGAAGAATGAAGAAAAGATGAGAAGAAAGTAGTAAAGCAAAAATAGTTTTACAAATATTATAAAGGAAATGGTCATGTCATAAAGAGTTGTGCAAAACTAGCTGCAAAAGAGGCAAACAAGAAAGAGGATGGAATGGTAGTTGCAGAGGCCTCTACACCTAAAATAGAGTATGCTAATCTTGTGCAAAATGAAGAATGGGTGTTTACTACTATTTGTAGCTATGACCCATCTTCTCATGAGCAATGCATGTTTATAGTAGATTCAGATGTTTGATAGTTTGATAATGGGGAGCCCAAACATATAATTGTGCAGCATAGTTTCTTTTGTTCACTTGAGCCTACCCCTACATGGAATACTCTCACATGCACTAACAACTCCTCTTATCTTGTAACGGGAGTTGGTGAGATAATTTTGACTAGTGTGATGGTAGTTCTTCCACATTGTCAAATGCTCTGTTTGTGCCAGGAATCAAGAAAAATCTATGATTAGTTTTAGCATTAGCCAACATCGGCTTGATTGTCAACTTTGTTGATGACAAATGTACAATTCATGATCTTTCAAATAGTGATGTGATTATTGCTTCTGGCATTTTATGTCATGGGCTCTAAAAGCTCATAGTTTATGCAAAATCTGTGAATGATTCAACATGTGCTTTAGATTCTCAGGCTATCTTAGATGCGAAGCTTTGGCATGCATGCTTTGATCACCTGAATTTTTCTAGTTTGCTATGCCTATAGAAATCTGAAATGGTGTCCTCTCTGGCCAAACTTAAGGCACCTTCTAAACATGTTTGTGAAGGCTATATTTTGGGAAAAATGAAGCATTCCTCCTCCAAAAAAGATGGTTTAGTTTGAGCTACTCATAAATTGTAGCTTGTTCATAGTGATGTTTGTGGTCCTATGCAAACACCTCTTTTTGGGAACTATCTTTGCTTTGTGACTTTTATTCATGATTTTTTAATGCATGCATGGGTGTATCCATTGAAAGAAAAGTCCAGAGTGTCTGTGTGCTTCAAATAGTTTCTGGTTATGGCTGAAAATATGTTAGCATGTAAAATGGGCACCCTTCATTTGATCGAGGGGGGGAATACATGTCTTTTGATTTTAATGCATTTATGGCTGAGCATGGGGTAAAACATCATGTACAATGGCATATACACCTCAACAAGATGGAGTTCCTGAAAGGAAGAACAAGTCACTCATGGAGATGATGAGGTGTATGGTCAAAAGTTAGGCTTTACCACATAACTTCTGGCTTGAGGTTGTTATGTGTGTAGCATATGTACTTAATCGGTGTCAGGTTGTTATGTGTGTAGTATATGTACTTAATAGGTTTTCCACCAAAGCACTACAATCTATCACTCCATATGCAGCTTGGCATGGTCATAAGCCATTTGTTGCTCATCTGCGTGTCTATGGTTGTCTGGCATATACCTTAATGCTTGAACAACAAAGTAGGAAATTGGATGATAAAGTAGTTAAATATATTTTTGTTGGGTACAACTATGAAAGCAAACACTATCATCTATATCATCCATAAATTAAATGCATTTTGGTTAACCGTTGTCGAAACGATTTCATCCCTCGAATTGATATACAGAAAAATTAAAAATTTCTTATAAATTGGTGAATTCTAAAAATAAGTAAAGACGTGTTTTCTATAAGTTTCTGATTTGTTTGAACTCTCTTTTAGGTATTTGCAAGTTCAAAAAGATGGACATGTGCATTTGCATTATTTGACTCCTTTAGACTTATGTTTTGTGACTATAAAGCCAATAATGTGTGAAACTCCGTATGTGATCCTCTATTTATTTTTGATATTAACCCTATGATTGGATCAAAAGGTATAAGATTAACCTATACTGACTTTAACCCTATGCGGACATTTATCCTCAGTATCTAAAGCATATGCTCATTTGTCTTATTATTTGGTTTATCCTTTTTCATATGAACGAGTGTGTGGGTCATTAAGAATGAGCATCTGAACGTGCAACTATGTGTATTAATGCAAGTATATGTCTGAGAATGAATGTGTGAGTGAACCAACGAGTATATATTTATATGCTTTCTCGGATATGTAATATACATATCTCATTTATGCAAAATTCTTTAGGAATTTAATTAATCTGATTGAGAATCAATGTATGTGTAGATTTATGTGCATGTGAGTATAACATAAGTGTGATGCATGAAAATAATTTATTAAACATATGATCACATTTGGTTAATATATCCCATATTATGGTTAACTATTTATTGTAATATGTGTGTGTATGTGAATATTAAATTACTTAATTACATTATACTTTAGGGCAGTGCTGATTTTTGACGGCCGTATTGCCCGTTTTGGCCTTTTTTTATCGTAAAATACAGTCAAAAAATATTTTTGACCTTTAAAAGATACATTAAAAATAGAAAATACAGGTAGGATCTCTAGATAACCTTCAAAACTGACGGACATAGTAGACCGTCAAAATACAACACTCCTTTAGGGTAAGCCTAAATTAAAAGTTATTAAGGACTTATACAAAATAATAATAAGAACAAAAGAAAAAGAATAAAAAAATGTGTGGTGTGCATGAGTGCGGATAAAAAAGTGTGTGTTTGGTGTGTGCATAACTGTGCATAAAAAAATAGTGTCCATGAGTGTGCGTAAAAAAGGAATGTGAGTTTATAAAACTATCTATGATGATGATGAGAATGGTTTTGCTATTGTATTTTTTCACGTATGTATCTTTTCTTCTCCCTCCCCTCCTTCAACGTCCACTTCCGCTCGGTATTTCTTCTCTTCTGCATGATATGGCCGCGCTTCTGGCTGAAATCCCAATTCCAGTCCTCGCCGAGTCCTTGCTCGCGAGTTCCTAGACATGGCTTGTCCTATCTGTGGACACCATAGCCACTCTTGAGCGTGCTTTGAGTGGGATCCCCTTCTACTCGCGTCCTCGCCCGGAAGCCCTGCTTCTGACTTCTCCCTCTCACCTGCTCTCTGTGAAGAAAGCTACAACTTTTGATCTCAGCGGACGAGCCTCTGTACAGAATGGACACGAGCAACTCGTTTCCAGCTGGTGCACGCAGAGAGAGAGAGAGAGAGAGAGAGAGAGAGATTGGTTCTTTTCCCCCCTTCGCCTGTTGTAGTCCGGAGAGAGAGAGAGAGAGCGTTTTCTTCAACTCTAGTGCAAAGTTTTTCATCTTATCATCTCGCATACAGTCTTTCATCTTATATGATGAGAAAGACAAGAGTCAAAGATGTCTTTCAAATTTGTGTTTGTGCTACGTTCTTGCTGCACCTACAACAAAGCAACTTCATTGGGATGGTAGAGATGATCAGGCACATGCATTGATAGCTTTGCATGTCAAACGTGCCATTATCCCTCACATTCACTCTTGCAAAACATCAAAGGATGCTTGGGATACACTTACCACTTTGTATCAAGCAAGAAATGAGGCTCCTGTTGCTTACCTCCGAAAACAATTGGAGAGTGACCATAGCCACTCTTGGGCGTGCTTTGAGTGGGATCCCCTTCTACTCGTGTCCTCGCTCGGAAGCCCTGCTTCTGACTTCTCCCTCTTACCTGCTCTCTGTGAAGAAAGCTACAACTTTTGATCTCAGCGGACGAGCCTCTGTACAGAATGGACACGAGCAACTCGTTCCCAGCTGGTGCACGCAAGAGAGAGAGAGAGAGAGAGAGAGAGAGAGAGCCAGAGAGCGTTTTCTTCAACTCTAGTGCAAAGTTTTTCATCTTATCATCTCGCATACAGTCTTTCATCTTATGATGAGAAAGACAAGAGTCAAAGATGTCATAGTAGATCAAGGAATGATATCAGTGATGGATGGTTTTCGTGCCAACAAAGATAAACGAATGAAGTCAGTGATGGATGACTTTCATACCAACAAGCGCACTCAATATCAGATAAGCATTTTCACAATTTCTCGAGATTTTTTTTCAGATAAGTCTACTTCGTGAGAGATTTCACCTTTTACTAATATAATATATTCATTTTCATGGCTCACTATTGGATAGAGACACACAGAAGATGTCAATGGAGTATGGCATGACACTATCAAGGTAGAAGTACCTTCGACATATCAATTTCTTATCACTCTGTCTATTTTAGAAAAACGTCAAGGACACACATCGAAGTCTAGAATGTGCACATGCAGTTGAGGAGAGGAGCAAAAATAAAGACAAGGAGAGAGAGAGAGAGAATGCGAGAGAGAGAGACAGAGAGAGAACGTAGAGGGAGAGAAATAAATAACTATATATTCTTCTATTATTTTTATTTTTATTTGGATTCCTTTTGTAATTAGATCAATTAAAGAGTAATTATATGTATTGCCAAACATAAATATTTAGCTCATTATTTAGTGATATAATAGAAATGAATTAAAAATTTTACTTAGCTCAAAATGAATTTTGGTTAATTTTGATGTATGAAAGCATATGTAAGAATACATATGCATGTGCATGTATGTATGAGATGTAGTACACATGCGTGTGTATGTGAAATAAATGTATGTGTGTGTGAATGATACATGCCTATCAGAGAGTTATATGTATGCATGTGAATGTGAGATGCATGTGTTTGTATGTGTATAATGTATGTGAATACGAGTGTGCGTACATATGAGATTTGCATATGAGAGAATGCATGTGCATGAGAAAGCATGCATGCGTAAAAGATGTACACATACATAAGTGAGTGAAACATGTGCATATGAAATGTATGTATATGCATGTCTATAAATATAAATGCATGAGAGTGCATAAGTGCATGCATATGTGTGAGTGTAAGCATATATATGCATAAGTGTAGAAGCATAAGCAAGCATGTATAAGATAGATGTGTCCATGAGCATGAATGCATGTTTAAGTGAATGTATTTATGCATATATGTGCATGAATGCATGTTTAAGTGAATGTATTTATGCATATATGATAGTGTTTTAATGTGCATGAATGAATGATTAAATGATTGTATGTGTGATAGTGTTTTTATGAGCATAAGTACATATGTATACAAGTATTTAAGTACATGTCTATGAAAGAGTGTGTGCATGTGCATCTATGAGTATATGCATGAGTGTATGAAAGTATGAGCATGCAAGAGTGCATGTGCGTGAATGATATGTGCATGTGCCATACATAAGTGTGTATGAATGAGAGTGCATGTGCATGTATGTAAGATGTATGCATATGAAGAGTATGCACGTATGAATGAGTATAGTATGTATGCATGACGTAGAAGCATGTATCAATGAGAATGAATATGAATGCATATGCATGATTAATGTAAGACGTAGGTGTATAAGTACATGAAGATGCATAAGTAATGAATAATGTATGCATGTAAAGGGTATGAATGTATAGATGTATACAAGTTAATGTATACATGAATGAATATGATGAGTGAGCATCAATGACATGTCTATATTGAAAGTAAAGCATGAGTGTGTTTTATGTTTCATAAAAAATACTTATGTTTTTTTTCCTATTGTATTTTTTCAAAGCATTGACGAGTATTTACGAGGAGTTGAGATCGAGAGATTGGAGTTGCATACGTGCTACTTCTTCCACTTTTCCTAAATCAATTTCTTTAAGCTTAGTCTTTTATTAGGATTTTAGAGAATTATCTTTGCATTCTTACTTATATTTGTATAAGGTTATTTTGTTGAAGTAGTTTAGATTCATGATTAGGACCACCAAGAAAAAAGTTTTAGTTAATCCACATCAAAGATTATGGAATTGCTGAACCATTTGATCAATCGTCAATTTATACTATTCTGTATTTATTTCCGATGTTTGTGAATAATGAGTCTATGAATGGGAATGCTATCTCTTCATCTTTTAGTTTTGAGTTTTTATTACCTACAACTATAAATAATACCACTCAATCTAAGAAGAACGTAGTTAATATAGAACTAGAAGAAGAAGAATTCATAAAAGATCGCATTACTAGCATCAGAATTATATAATTATGGCATGTCTAGGTATCAAGCCGCACAACCGTATGGTCAGTAATACTTCATTAAACTTGAACATATCGCTTGACCTAAGTGACATCGAGTAAACGCCCTCCATATAGTTAAATATGCAAATAGGTATATGATTAGGCCAATAGAATATAGACAAAGACTTCTTATAACACTAGTTCACGCCTTACATCCTAAAGCATACTGAAAGACACCCCATGTGCAGTCACATGATAAGACCTGTTACACAACCATAACTGATCCACTGGGTGATCTTCATTTCACGCTGACACTGCGATGTTATTTTTGTCGAAGATGCAATTCAATCATTACTTTCACGTACGAAGGAGACATCAATTAGCTCCAAAGATATGTATGACACTTTGTTGCCTCTTTTTATAGGTGGATAGTCTAGTGCAGGTCCAAATGAGGCAATTTATCAACCTTTGTAGGTTCCACATGAGGATGCAAATCATTATGATGTAGATTTACATGATGCACTTGTTCATTAGAGGGCTAATATAGAGGAGGCAAAAGCTATGCCTAAATGGTTGGTGTAGACTTTGCAAGATAACAAATTAGATGCAGAGCTTTCATATCCTACTTGTTCAAGATCGCATAGTGCTTCTTTTGCATCAGATTGCTATGCTATGGCTGCTTCTTCTTTGTGATGAAATGAGCGTGTTTTTTTATGAAGCACAAAATTCAAAAAATTAAATTACTGCTATGAAATTAGAATATGATGCAATTATGAAGATTGGTACATGGTCTTTATGTGATTTTCCTCCTGGAAAAAAGACCATTGGCACTAAATGGGTATACAAGCTGAAGCATAAGCTTGATGGAATAGGTGATAGCTATAAGGCTAGGCTTGTTGCAAAAGGTTATGCTCAAGAAATAGGCATTGATTTTGATGAGACCTTTGCTCCCACAAGCCAAATGATTACTTTTTGTAGCATATGTGTACTTGCAGCTCATCATCGTTGGAATGTACATCAATTGGATATTAAAACAACATTTCTGAATGGTGACTTACATGAAGAAGCGTATGTTTTTCAGCCTTTTGGTTTTTTTTTATAAAGGGCACGCAAACAAAGTGTGCAGGTTGAAAAAGGCATTATATGGTTTGAAATAAGTACCAGATGCTTGGTATGAAAAGATACATGCCTACTTGATTGCACATGGTTTTGAGAACAATCAATTGAGAGCACTTATATGTTAAGCGTGTAGATGATGTACTTCTGATCATTGTTATGTATGTTGATGACATGCTGCTCTCTTGTCCTAATGAGAAGCATATTGATGAATTTAAGGCTGATTTTCATGCCTCTTTTGAGATATTAGATTTGGGGCATTTGCACCATTATTTTGGCATTCATTCTATGCAACTTGATGGGGGACTAACTTTGTGTCAAACAAAATATATTGATACAATATTGCAACATTTTGGCCTTGAGGACAGCAAACCTATTACCACTCCTTTGGAGACAGGTTTATGATTGAACCTTCATGATGTTGGGGATGCATTTGACGTTGTTCTCTATTGGCAGGCTTTTGAATTCTTGGTTTATTTATGCATAACTCGGCCTGATGTTTAGTTTTTTATCTCTTAGATGAGAAAGTTTATGCATTGCCCATGTGTGAAGCATTGGTAGGCAATTAAGCGTATCTTTCACTACTTGAGTGGTACTCGATTACTTAGATGGTTTTATCTTGAGGGGGAATCACTATTGCGAGATTTACATGCTTTTTTTGACTCTCACTGGGTCTGTTGTATGACACTTGTGTGTCCATCAATGGTTTTTGCTTCATGCTTGGTAGCTCATGCATATCTTGGTTGAGGAAGAAGCAGCCTATTGTAGCCACTTCTAGTTGTGTGGTTGAATATAGGGTAGATTTCACAAAGACTTTTGAGTTTGTGTGTTGTGCTCCAAGCTTCTTCTTCTTCCTTATGTTGTTCATGTGCTTGAATAGAGCTCCAACATATATCTCCAAATGATCCTATGCATGAATTTAAACAAAATACATGCATGGGAGTATCTTCCAAAACTAAATTAAGCACATTGTATACATAAAATACAGGTATAAGTGCTTCCACACACGAATAGAAGAAGCTATTTGAATTCTCTTCTTGTGGATTCATCTCCACAACATACACTCATAGTTTGGTGGCTAATTCACAAGAATGGCTTCTTTGGATGGAACCTATCGAAGAAAATGATATTCAAGGGAAAAACCTAATCAACAAAGGTTCAAAAATGTTAAAGTGAATTTTGTATATAAATGTATATAACTATTGTTTCTTGGTTGATTTTCAGATGAATTTAGGAAACCGAATAAAGAATTGAATATAAAGATATGGAGTGGAAACATAGAAGATGACGGATATGTGTGACTTTGAATAAATTGTTGAACAAGAAATAGGTAAAAACATTTCCGTTATTATTTATTTTGTTCTTCGAATGTATATATAAATGCATTGCATTATCTATGTGATTGACGTGCTAACTATTGTATAATTTTAAAATAATCAATTATAAACAACTAATTATCTAGCTAGTGTGATTATAGGAGACACATGAATGATCAAATGAATTATATAAATAGTTTTGATTATTGACTCACTAAGAATTTTGTGGGTGAGGACCTAAGTAGGAGAAGGTGATGTGTGACCAAATACCTATATATACTAGTGTGTATGAAATCCTAGTGAGGCTTGACTCCTTGATTCCTACTCACTCTCTTACTAAATCCTACACTCTAGATCAGATTACGACCATACCTTGTGATTATAGAGCCATCCCCATACATCCAATGGTCCAAAAATAAAAAGAAAAAGGAATGAATAAAAAATAAAAAGAAAGATAAGGAAAAAGGAAAAAAAAAATTAATAAAAAGAGTTGAAGAGAGGTGCATATGCTACATTGGGGTCGACCAATAAAGAAAAATAAAAAAATTGAAAATAAAGAAGTCTATGATTGTTTATAGGTAGGGAGAGACTAATAAGGGATAAAATTGAAGTCTAAGGATCTATCTCACTAGGGATTCGTATATATAAGTTTTTGAGATAGCTTGCTAGACTTGAAGGGCTTGAACAAACAAATGAATTATGAAGCTTGCATGAATCTTTGGCCCATATCTTCTAGATACTATAGACCTTTCATGAAAGTTTATATTAAATTTCTTGCTCAAGCCTAAGTGAGAAATTCAAAGGAAAAGTTAAAATATTTACCCAACCAGATAAGGAAAAAGAATATGTAGAATGCCCGAATAAAGATGCAATTTGAACTTTTATGGTGGAAATTGATTCCAATAACTATCACATTAGATCTATATTAATCTAGCATGATCAAGTGGTAACCATTGAAATAAAGAGATTGAATTGAGCTAGAGGAAACTTTTAACCATATTGAAAAAAATGGTATGCGATAGTACAATATCTCAACAAGAATTAATGAAAAGATCATGGTTCAAAAGAAAGTAAGAAATCTAAAATCAAGGTAAGAAATTTACCAAGAAATTCAAGAAAGTGAAAATATTGAATCACTAAAGAAAGATGCATCTTTGGCCAAAATCTATAGTATAGAAGTTTCATACAATTTATATAAAAGTCCTTGCTCAAGCCAGGTGTGCAATTTAACCGAAAAGGTAAAGTAAAAAAATGAATATATAGAGCAAGAGAGTAAAGATGCAAATTTGACCTTTTATGGTGCAAATTGATGCCAATAACTATCACATTAGAACTACCTTAATCTAAAATGATCAAATGATAACCCTTGAAATAGAGAAGGTAAATCTCTTTAGAGAAAACTTTAATCCATATACATAGGAAATGGATTGGAGTTCAAGAGGAGAATGCGCGCACTATGGGACTCTAACCTACGCTTTATCCACTTACCGTGGAAGTAAGTAAAAGGTTTACATATAAATTGAAATATATATCTTATGTTTTATTTATATTATGTTTTTTATTTTTGTAGTGAGCATGATGAGAGGGATAGAAAGTACGTGCTTAGTTCACTTGAGACGGAGTTTGGGACAGGGTAATCTCTTAAATGGTGTTTAAAAGAGATGCGGACACTTATGGCTCATCGTCGCGACAATGCACGGTATGTATGTATATGAGAGAGAGAGAGAGAAAGAGAGAGAGATAGAGAGAGAGAGAGAACACTAATCTCGATATTAGGGTTTTGAAATCCCTAATTTAAAAACTCTAATTCAACCTTTTAGCCATATGTTTGAAGTATATGTACACCTCCGACATCCTACTAGAGAGATGTCTCTCCTCCCAACCTTATGCCTCTATATATAGCTACTCGAATCAACGAGGATCATAATATATGTAAAGATATATACACATCATGTAGATAGGATACATAAATATAAAATGGAGTAGATATATTATGCATCACACATACATGCCTAAATGCACACATAAATATATATATACATACTAACATATTTACATGTACATATTTACACATACATGTACATGCCTACATGCACACATAAACATATATATACATGCATACATATTTACATGTACATATTTACACATAGACACATATACATATATACATGTACACAATTATAAACACTTGCATATATTATGTACATGAATACATGAATATTTTACATAAATGCATATGCATATATACACATATGCATATTTAGCACATGTATACATATATCACACACATGCAAACACATACATATACATGAAATACATATAAATGCATACTAATATACGTATACATATAATACACATGAATACACACACATATGCATACATACATGATAAAAATTTACTCCTCGAAGATAAAGCTATATATAAAATAATTAGGCATACCCCCGAGCTTCATGTTCTAACTTAGAAGAACACGATTTCATCTCTCTAGTAGGATTCATCGCTATTCAAGTTAATAAAAAAAACCTATTATCTGATATCCATTAAGAAGCTTCAAGTTACTATCTAATCTGCTCATATGTTTTCATATTGCCATCATTTTGGTAAGACATCAATATAGTCTCATCTTCATTATCCTTATTGATTTCATTTATTTCTTCTATTGTTAAATCTATGTTCTCATGAATCACATCATCTATTGGTGGATTAATATCTATTTCTGGTAATTCCTCTTCCTCATCAGTAGAATAGCATGTAGAGAATTATCCTATTCATCAAAAAGATTAGTATCATTATCACGTATAATGAGTCTAATTTCTATTCCAGATGTTGATGTATCAGTATCTGATGCTGAATCATCAAGAGGACTTTCTTCAATCTCTCTAACAATAAACTGTTCAAACAATGACCTACCTCTAGGTTGCACATGAATGACTTGCCACCAAGGATGAGCATCTGGGTTTTTATAAAAAAATGCTTGTTCAATATGCCTAAGAAGAATATATGGTTCTTTAGTAGATCGCATTACCTTGGAAGAATCAATTGCCCAAAACCCAGATAATTCCTTTCTTATTGTAGAATTACTACCTTTATACTCCGCTCGATACCAGTGAACCTTCAAAATGACCTATCAAAATATATAACAACAAAAACGTCCCATTATTAGGTGCTTAAAAAAATAACTAACTCTAAAAAAAATATATAAACTTTTTTCTACCTGTTTGAATGTACGAAATGAAATTTCGTAGATACCAACAATAGTTCCTACGTAACCAAGTTCGCTATCTATAAGGTTCGTGTATTTTGAGCTAGCACGTGATAGTTGCTTGAAACAAGCAACAATACTATAATCCTCTGTTTTACGTAAAGAATCAATGGCTTTGATTCTAATATGCTGTCCGGAAGCCCACATATTAGTGAACATTCGAGCCTACAATATAAATTCAATTAGTAAATAGAAACTAACATACATATATGAAAAAATTAAAATATATATTTTAATAAAATTACCTTTTGTTCACAACCTATCATTAACTCTCTTTGCTCATCTGAGATTTCTTCATTATTTGCGTTGGCGCGTTGCAAACGACTATATACCCAATCCGTGAAAGAAGGTATATCTATAATCTCATTATTATCGAGATTACGTCTAGATCTTTTGTTTTTTCGCCTTTTACTTTGGAGACTTTGAAGTTCCTCATACTCGCTTAGGAATGCATGTGACTCATCCAGGTCACCATTGCAAGTATTTGGAAGATGCATTCATTAGGGGAAAAAATGAACCCTGCATGGGCCTTTTAGATTAAGGAGTGATTAGTGATGGACGAATGAGAAGAGGGTGGTGGCCACAGTCTAGTCCCTCAATCACATAGACTAGGCCTAGGCTTCCCTTGTTTTTTAGTGGTCAAATCCTCCAAAACTGCTATGGAATCATGGTTTTTTAGGCATGAGTGGTATGAGAGTGCAACGAAATCAATCTTATCCCTTGGATGTTCTCAAAGATCGAAGGGTTCATGTCTTTTTGCCAAAGTCAAGGAGGGAATGAATAATGACCCTTGGATTGGCCATCAATCGTGTGTCTTACATAGAAAATGGCTGGAAGGGGGCGGGCAACAATCTATACCATTGATTCATCTTCAAATTGGATGGCGCCGATCGTCTTCCATTTGAATTTGGGCGCCTTTCGCTTTCAACCATTGGATCTTACCCATAATCCAAAGGCTCAGAGTGCTCCCCGAAAAGGTGAAAGCACGATTCAGTCTAGTCCATCGGATGGAGGCACGATCCAACGGTGCATCTTCTTGCAGAGCTATGATCAGCCCCGTTTGCGCGCGTCCCTTGGATTTGGCATGCATCTGACGGTCCCGTTTTCTGCAGAGATCTATCACAACACGATCTGGTCCCAACACCCACGCCGACTGATCGGTGCCATCGCTCTAGAGGATCCAATGGCTAGTGATTGTCTTTCTTTTCCATTCAAAAAGGTACATGTATGAAATATTATTTTATTTAGCAATACCACTAGTGGTTTATTCTGTACCTTGAAACTACTACAAGATTAATTTTAATCCCTAAAAATTAGGGATCCTTACAAGGCCCATGCAGGGTTCATTTTTTCCCCTAATGTAATAGTTTTAAAAGATGCACGGACAAAAAGTTTCCATTCAATTCAAGTTCTTGTTCTTACCTTATCTAAAGTAAGAATAACAACCTGCATGTATTTATATATATATATATATATGTATATATATATATATATATATATATATATATATATATATATATATATATATATATATATATGTATATATTTATGCATATATATATATATATATATATAAATAGATAGAAAATTGAAATTTATACCTTAATAGTGTCGAAACAGATACATTACTCCATCCAAAACGATTTTGAAGGTTGAGGATAAGTAAGCTCGCATTTAGTCGTGTCAAACGACTTCCTTCATGTACATGCTTTAGACATTCCTCTCGAAGATATTTCTCATTTTTAGAAATATCCATGCTCTCATTGTCATTTTGATACCAATCCTCAATAAAATCTACCATGCCATCATCTTCATCATTGTCACACAAATCTTGTACTTTATCATCTTTTGAATATAGATCTTTCAACTTTGCATATTGCACAGGATTAGTTTTGCGTAGCCTCCTCATGGAAGCTTCTGATAAATGAGGTCTTACTGGTAATTGTGAATGTTGTGGACGAATATCATCAACATCATACGTTGGAATCTACACATATAAATAAAACTCATTAGTATTCCATAAATGAATAAAAATTAAACTTCAAATATAAAATTAAGTGTATAATTTATTAAATATGGATAGAAAATTTTTATTCTCTCTAGCTAAAAGGTGCTCTTGGAGGTCTACACCATCCATAATTCACTAATAGTTCATCACCAGCATGTAATGTAGTAATAGCATTGACAACTATGTATCTTGATACATCTCTACTCATGTATGGTGATTCATGACTATTTTCACGCTCCTCAAATGTGCAATTAGTCCTT
This sequence comes from Ceratopteris richardii, assembly GCA_020310875.1. Taxonomy (NCBI): domain Eukaryota; kingdom Viridiplantae; phylum Streptophyta; class Polypodiopsida; order Polypodiales; family Pteridaceae; genus Ceratopteris; species Ceratopteris richardii. The sequence goes on from MU260673.1 coordinate 80,859, forward strand.
GAACTATTATGTAACCCTCGACTACTATTTATTAAACCTGCTATATTTCCATGTGTGTAAGGTCTTCCATCAATATATAATCTTTCATTTTCTGCATGTAAAATCCTTCTACTAGTAAGGGATGCTGCATTCAAGCATATTCCATAAGTACTCGTGCTTTGAACATAACATGAAAGTCGATGCCAATCTCCCCATCCATATATAGGACCACAAAATGACATAAGAGTGACTTCAAAGTTCGGAGGCACATACAAATCCTCTACAATAAAGAGACCACGACCAGCATTAGTAATAGTGGATGGAGCAATCATATGGCAATTACCCCAAAAGTTGAAAACCTCTCCATCTAAAGGAAGTGGTCCTCTATTCCATCCTCCATATCTTCTTCTATCATATGTTTGTACTAAAGAACGATCACGAGCTCGCAATGGATAATCTCCAGCCGTTTCATTCTCTAAACCAGGAGGTAGAGGATTTCTAGAAACCTCTGCTTGTAATTGATGAACAAAAAGTCCATGACGTGTACAAGGTATATTAACATTATGAGAAAAATCATCATCATCATCATCATCGAGCAAGTATTCCTCTATATCAATAATAATTTGATTTTATACATGGTTTTTAAATAAAATAATAACATTAATATATATAGAAAATACATACCCAAGCATTATCACGTTGACTAGGTGATGGTGCACGCTCAAAAGTACCATACTCTGCCTCATGTTGAATACATTCCAATCGTGGTCTTCGATACGTGCCATAACAAGAGTTACATCAACATATAATATGCTCTTGATAGTAAGATTCATCATAATTCCTATCGGAGGACACATGTGAAGTCATTGCATGGGTAGGAGGTGGTGGAGTACCCTCAGATTGATCAGAATCTGCACATCATAAGAAACATAAAAAAAATATAAGTTATGTATCCATCAAATATAGTTAAAATTAAATATTTCATATACTTACAGTATAAAGTCGTTGCACGATGAGGAGACGGTGGTGGAGTTCCATCTGATTGATCAGATTTTACAAATAATGGTATTTGATATTAATAATTTGATTATCTACATAAATAAAAATTTCACATATACATATTTACACATACACACATATTCACATATACACATTTACACATACACACATATTCACATATACACAACTACATATTATTGTGGGATAAATGCATGTATTTTGTATGAATGAGTGTATATGCATGCATGTGTGTGTACGTATATATGTGGATATGTATATGTGTGTTTATGTTATATGTATGTATATTTGTATATATATACATATATGCATGCGTATATGTTTGCATGTATATGTGTATGTGGGTATGTGTATGTGTATGTGTATGTGTGTGTGTATATGTGTATGTATTCTGACTTTTTTTTCTGTTTGAGATTAAATTAACAGGAGATATTGTATGGTCGAAAAAAGTAAGAGGCGAGCTAACATACCACCTGAGTCGTGGCAGTTTTTTCGTAGACACCTACGTCTTCAGGAGTCATTTCCTCAGCAGAAGGTACACAAATTAACAGTTTATATTTATAATTTTTATATATTTTAGTAATTTTTTACATTTAAGTTATGTATTTTTTTTCTTGAATAAACAGGCTGCTGCAAAGAAGAGAGGGGAGTCGGGCCACACATCGCACTTAGGCCAAATGGGCCATAATGGTTTTGTAGCTACGTTTGTAAGTATATGTGTTATTGTGAGTATATTTTTTATTCTAGTTAAAATGCAAGCAACTAATGTTTTTTATTTGTTTAATTGCAGCGAAAGGATTATGGCCGATATCCTACGAAACACGAGATCGAGTATGCTACACATTTTGGATATCGGCGTTTGGGCGAGTATATACAAGATCATCCTGATGCCTTTGTGAGTATTTTTAAATTTTACATAATTATTTTGTTGTTATGAATGTTTTAATTATTATATTGATTTATGTTTGTTATATGTAATACAGGAGTATTATGGGGAGACAAATATGGATGAGGTGGAGAGACAAACACAGGAGGGACGATCTTGATCGTCACAGGGTGATCATGACGATGAGGATGAGGAAGATCAGGATGATCATGATATTGCTGATGATGATGATGATCATGATGATGATGATTAGGATTTAAGTTGATTATGACATTGGATTATATGTATTTACATTGATATATATATATATATATATTTTATCTATATATTTTTCATTTCAGTTATGTTTTGAATTATGTGTATGGTATTAAGTAATGAAGAGTTTTGTTCTATTAATTGTTATTATTGTTTATATTAAGCATGTGTTTTAATACTTTAATTATATAATTCATTCATATGTGTGTACCTAAGTGTATATGTATGCGTGTGTATATGTATGTATGTGCATGTGTATGTGTGTGTATATGTATGTATGTGCATGTGCATGTATAAGTGTATATGTGTGTATGAGTATGTGCATGTGCATGTGTATGTGTGTGTATATGTATATGCATGTATATGTATAACTCTATGTGTATGTGTGTGTATGTGTGTGTATGTGCATGTATATGTGTATATGTAGGTATATGCATGTGTGTGTGCATGTGTATATGTGTAGATTTATGTGTATGTGAGTATAACATAAGTGTGATGCATGAAAATATTTTATTAAACATATGATCACATTTGGTTAATATATCCCATATTATGGTTAACTATTTATTGTAATATGTGTGTGTATGTGAATATTAAATTACTTAATTACATTATACTTTAGGGCAGTGTTGATTTTTGACGGCCGTATTGCCCATTTTGGCCTTTTTTTATCGTAAAATACAGTCAAAAAATATTTTTGACCTTCAAAAATACATTAAAAATAGAAAATACAGGTAGGATCTCTAGATAACCTTCATAACTGACGGGCATAGTAGACCGTCAAAATACAACACTCCTTTAGGGTAAGCCTAAATTAAAAGTCATTAAGGAGTTATACAAAATAATAATAAGAACAAAAGAAAACGAATAAAAAAATGTGTGGTGTGTATGAGTGCGCATAAAAAAGTTTGTGTTTGGTGTGTGCATAACTGTGCATTAAAAAATGGTGTCCATGAGTGTGCGTAAAAAAGGAATGTGAGTTTATATAACTATCTATGATGATGATGAGCATGGTTTTGCTATTGTATTTTTTCAGGTATGTATCTTTTCTTCTCCCTCCCCTCCTTCAACGTCCACTTCCGCTCGGTATTTCTTCTCTTCTGCATGATATGGCCGCGCTTCTGGCTGAAATCCCACTTCCAGTCCTCGCCGAGTCCTTGCTCGCGAGTTCCTAGACATGGCTGGTCCTATCTGTGGACACCATAGCCACTCTTGGGCGTGCTTTGAGTGGGATCCCCTTCTACTCGCGTCCTCGCCCGGAAGCCCTGCTTCTGACTTCTCCCTCTCACCTGCTCTCTGTGAAGAAAGCTACAACTTTTGATCTCAGCGGACGAGCCTCTGTACAGAATGGACACGAGCAACTCGTTCCCAGCTGGTGCACGCAGAGAGAGAGAGAGATTGGTTCTTTTGCCCCCTTCGCCTGCTGTACTTCCGGAGAGAGAGAGAGAGAGAGAGAGAGAGAGAGAGAGAGCGTTTTCTTCAACTCTAGTGCAAAGTTTTTCATCTTATCATCTCGCATACAGTCTTTCATCTTATGATGAGAAAGACAAGAGTCAAAGATGTCTTTCAAATTTGTGTTTGTGCTACGTTCTTGCTGCACCTACAACAAAGCAACTTCATTGGGATGGTAGAGATGATCAGGCACATGCATTGATAGCTTTGCATGTCAAATGTGCCATTATCCCTCACATTCACTCTTGCGAAACATCAAAGGATGGTTGGGATACACTTACCACTTTGTATCAGGCAAGAAATGAGGCTCCTGTTCCTTACCTCCGAAAACAATTGGAGAGTGACCATAGCCACTCTTGGGCGTGCTTTGAGTGGGATCCCCTTCTACTCGTGTCCTCGCCCGGAAGCCCTACTTCTGACTTCTCCCTCTCATCTGCTCTCTGTGAAGAAAGCCACAACTTTTGATCTCAGCGGACGAGCCTCTGTACAGAATGGACACGAGCAACTCGTTCCCAGCTGGTGCACGCAAGAGAGAGAGAGAGAGAGAGAGAGAGAGAGAGAGAGAGAGAGAGAGAGAGAGAGAGAGAGAGAGAGAGAGAGAGAGAGAGCGAGAGAGCGTTTTCTTCAACTCTAGTGCAAAGTTTTTCATCTTATTATCTCGCATACAGTCTTTCATCTTATGATGAGAAAGACAAGAGTCAAAGATGTCATAGTAGATCAAGGAATGATATCAGTGATGGATGGTTCTCGTGCCAACAAAGATAAACGAATGAAGTCAGTAATGGATGACTTTCATACCAACAAGCGCACTCAATGTCGGATAAGCATTTTCACAATTTCTCGAGATTTTTTTTCACATAAGTCTACTTCGTGAGAGATTTCACCTTTTACTAATATAATATATTCATTTTCATGGCTCACTATTGGATAGAGACACACAGAAGATGTCAATGGAGTATGGCATGACACTATCAAGCGAGAAGATGTACCTTCGACATCTCAATTTCTTATCACTCTGTCTATTTTAGACAAACATCAAGGACACACATATCACTATTGGATAGAGACACACAGAAGATGTCAATGGAGTATGGCATGACACTACCAACCGAGAAGATGTACCTTCGACATATCAATTTCTTATCACTCTGTCTATTTTAGAAAAACATCAAGGACACACATAGAAGTCTAGAATGTGCACATGCAGTTGAGGAGAGGAGCAAAAATAAAGACAAGGAGAGAGAGAGAATGCGAGAGAGAGAGAGACAGAGAGAGAACGTAGAGGGAGAGAAATAAATAACTATATATTCTTCTATTATTTTTATTTTTATTTGGATTCCTTTTGTAATTAGATCAATTAAAGAGTAATTATATGTATTGCCAAACATAAATATTTAGCTCATTATTTAGTGATATAATAGAAATGAATTAAAAATTTTACTTCGCTCAAAATGAATTTTGGTTAATTTTGATGTATGAAAGCATATGTAAGAATACATATGCATGTGCATGTATGTATGAGATGTAGTACACATGCGTGTGTATGTGAAATAAATGTATGTGTGTGTGAATGATACATGCCTATCAGAGAGTTATATGTATGCATGTGAATGTGAGATGCATGTGTTTGTATGTGTGTGAATGTATGTGAATACGAGTGTGCGTACATATGAGATTTGCATATGAGAGAATGCATGTGCATGAGAAAGCATGCATGCGTAAAAGATGTACACATACATAAGTGAGTGAAACATGTGCATACGAAATGTATGTATATGCATGTCTATAAATATAAATGCATGAGAGTGCATAAGTGCATGCATATGTGTGAGTGTAAGCATATATATGCATAAGTGTAAAAGCATAAGCAAGCATGTACAAGATAGATGTGTCCATGAGCATGAATGCATGTTTAAGTGAATGTATTTATGCATATATGTGCATGAATGCATGTTTAAGTGAATGTATTTATGCATATGTGATAGTGTTTTAATGTGCATGAATGAATGATTAAATGATTGTATGTGTGATAGTGTTTTTATGAGCATAAGTACATATGTATACAAGTATTTAAGTACATGTCTATGAAAGAGTGTGTGCATGTGCATCTATGAGTATATGCATGAGTGTATGAAAGTATGAGCATGCAAGAGTGCATGTGCGTGAATGATATGTGCATGTGCCATACATAAGTGTGTATGAATGAGAGTGCATGTGCATGTATGTAAGATGTATGCATATGAAGAGTATGCACGTATGAATGAGTATATATGAATGCATATGCATGATTAATGTAAGACGAGGTGTATAAGTACATGAACATGCATAAGTAATGAATAATGTATGCATGTAAAGGGTATGAATGTATAGATGTATACAAGTTAATTTATACATGAATGAATATGATGAGGGAGCATCAATGACATGTCTATATTGAAAGTAAAGCATGAGTGCGTTTTATGTTTCATAAAAAATACTTATGTTTTTTTTCCTATTGTATTTTTTCAAAGCATTGACGAGTATTTAGGAGGAGTTGAGATCGAGAGATTGGAGTTGCATACGTGCTACTTCTTTCACTTTTCCTAAATCAATTTCTTTAAGCTTAGTCTTGTATTAGGATTTTAAAGAATTATCTTTGCATTCTTACTTATATTTGTATAAGGTTATTTTGTTGAACTAGTTTAGATTCATGATTAGGACCACCAAGAAAAATGTTTTACTTAATCCACATCAAAGATTATGGAATTGGTGAACCATTTGATCAATCGTCAATTTATACTATTCTGTATTTACTTCCGATGTTTGTGAATAATGAGTCTATGAATGGGAATGCTATCTCTTCATCTTTTAGTTTTGAGTTTTTATTACCTACACCTATAAATAATACCACTCAATCTAAGAAGAATGTAGTTAATATAGAACTAGAAGAAGAAGAATTCATAAAAGATTGCATTACTAGCATCAGAATTATACAATTATGGCATGTCTAGGTATCAAGCCGCACAACCGTATGGTCAGTAATACTTCATTAAACTTGAACATATCTCTTGAACTAAGTGACACCGAGTAAACGCCCTCCATATAGTTAAATATGCAAATAGGTATATGATTAGGCCAATAGAATATAGACAAACACTTCTCATAACACTAATTCACGTCTTACATCCTAAAGCATACTAAAAGACACCCCATGTGCAGTCACATGATAAGACCTGTTACACAACCATAACTGATCCACTGGGTGATCTTCATTTCATGCTGACACTGCGATGTTATTTTTGTCGAAGATGGAATTCAATCATTACTTTCATGTACGAAGGAGACATCAATTAGCTCCAAAGATATGTATGACACTTTGTTGCCTCTTTTTATAGGTGGATAGTCTAGTGCAGGTCCAAATGAGGCAATTTCTCAACCTTTGTAGGTTCCACATGAGGATGCAAATCATTATGATGTAGATTTACATGATGCACTTGTTCATTAGAGGGCTAATATAGAGGAGGCAAAAGCTATGCCTAAATGGTTGGTGTAGACTTTGCAAGATAACAAATTAGATGCAGAGCTTTCATATCCTACTTGTTCAAGATCGCATAGTGCTTCTTTTGCATCAGATTGCTATGCTATGGCTGCCTCTAATCTTTGTGATGAAAATGAGCGTGTTTTTTTATGAAGCACAAAATTCAAAAAATTAGATTACTGCTATGAAATTAGAATATGATGCAATTATGAAGATTGGTACATGGTCTTTATGTGATTTTCCTCCTGGAAAAAAGACCATTGGCACTAAATGGGTATACAAGCTGAACCATAAGCTTGATGGAATAGGTGATAGCTATAAGGCTAGGCTTGTTGCAAAAGGTTATGCTCAAGAAATAGGCATTGATTTTGATGAGACCTTTGCTTCCACAACCCAAATGATTACCTTTTGTAGCATATGTGTACTTGCAGCTCATCATGGTTGGAATGTACATCAATTGGATATTAAAACAATATTTCTGAATGGTGACTTACATGAAGAAGCGTATGTTTTTCAGCCTTTTGGTTTTTTTTTATAAAGGGCACGCAAACAAAGTGTGCAGGTTGAAAAAGGCATTATATGGTTTGAAACAAGTACCACATGCTTGGTATGAAAAGATACATGCCTACTTGATTGCACATGGTTTTGAGAACAATCAACTGAGAGCACTTATATGTTAAGCGTGTAGATGATGTACTTCTGATCATTGTTATGTATGTTGATGACACGCTGCTCACTTGTCCTAATGAGAAGCATATTGATGAATTTAAGGCTGATTTTCATGCCTCTTTTGAGATGTTAGATTTGGAGCACTTGCACCATTATTTTGGCATTCATTCTATGCAACTTGATGAGGGATTAACTTTGTGTCAAACAAAATATATTGATACAATATTGCAACATTTTGGCCTTGAGGACAGCAAACCTATTACCACTCCTTTGGAGACAGGTTGATGATTGAGCCTTCATGATGTTGGGGATGCATTTGAGGTTGTTCTCTATTAGTAGGGTTTTGAATGCTTGGTTTATTTATGCATAACGCGGCCTGATGTTTAGTTTTTTATCTCTTAGATGAGAAAGTTTATGCATTGCCCATGTGTGAAGCATTAGTAGGCAATTAAGCGTATCTTTCACTACTTGAGTGGTACTCGATTACTTGGATGGCTTTATCTTGAGGGGGACTCACTATTGCCAGATTTACATGCTTTCTTTGACTCTCACTAGGTCTGTTGTATGACACTTGTGTGTCCATCAATGGTTTTTGCTTCATGCTTGGTAGCTCATGCATATCTTGGTTGAGGAAGAAGCAGCCTATTGTAGCCACTTCTAGTTGTGTGGTTGAATATAGGGCAGATTTCACAAAGACTTTTGAGTTTGTGTGTTGTGCTCCAAGCTTCTTCTTCCTTATGTTGTTCGTGTGCTTGAATAGAGCTCCAACATATATCTCCAAATGATCCTATGCATGAATTTAAAGAAAATACATGCATGGGAGTATCTTCCAAAACTAAATTAAGCACATTGTATACATAAAATACATGTATAAGTGCTTCCACACACGAATAGAAGAAGCTATTTGAATTCTCTTCTTGTGGATTCATCGATTCTCCACAACATACACTCATAGTTTGGTGGCTAATTCACAAGAATGGCTTCTTTGGATTGAACCTATCAAAGAAGATGATATTCAAGGGAAAAACCTAATCAACAAAGGTTCAAAAATGTTAAAGTGAACTTTGTATATAAATGTATATAACTATTGTTTCTTGGTTGATTTTCAGATGAATTTAGGAAACCGAATAAAGAATTGAAGATAAAGATATGGAGTGGAAACATAGAAGATGACGGATATGTGTGACTTTGAATAAATTGTTGAACAAGAAATAGGTAAAACATTTCCATTATTATTTATTTTGTTCTTCGAATGTATATATAAATGCATTTCATTATGTATGTGATTGACGTGCTAACTATTGTATAATTTTAAAATAATCAATTATAAACAAGTAATTATCTAGCTAGTGTGATTATAGGAGACACATGAATGATCAAATGAATTATATAAATAGATTTGGTTATTGACTCACTAAGAATTTTGTGGGTGAAGACCTTAGTAGGAGAAGGTGATGTGTGACCAAATACCGATATATACTAGTGTGTATGAAATCCAAGTGAGGCTTGACTCCTTGATTCCTACTCACTCTCTTACTAAATCCTACACTCTAGATCAGATTGGGACCATACCTTGTGATTATAGTGCCATCCCCATACATCCAATGGTCCAAAAATAATAAGAAAAAGGAATGAATAAAAAATAAAAAGAAAGATAAGGAAAAAGGAAAAGAAAAATTAATAAAAAGAGTTGAAGAGAGGTGCATATGCTACATTGGGGTCGACCAATAAAGAAAAATAAAAAAATTTGAAAATAAAGAAGTCTATGATTGTTTATAGGTAGGGAGAGACTAATAAGGGATAAAATTGAAGTCTAAGGATCTATCTCACTAGGGATTCGTATATATAAGTTTTTGAGATAGCTTGCTAGACTTGAAGGGCTTGAACAAACAAATGAATTATGAAGCTTGCATGAATCTTTGGCCCATATCTTCTAGATACTATAGACCTTTCATGAAAGTTTATATTAAATTTCTTGCTCAAGCCTAAGTGAGAAATTTAAAGGAAAAGTTAAAATATTTACCCAACCAGATAAGGAAAAAGAATATGTAGAATGCCCGAATAAAGATGCAATTTGAACTTTTATGGTGGAAATCGATTCCAATAACTATCACATTAGATATATATTAATCTAGCATGATCAAGTGGTAACCATTGAAATAAAGAGATTGAATTGAGCCAGAGGAAACTTTTAACCATATTGAAAAAAATGGTATGCGATAGTACAATATCTCAACAAGAATTAATGAAAAGATCATGGTTCAAAACAAAGTAAGAAATCTAAAATCAAGGTAAGAAATTTACCAAGAAATTCAAGAAAGTGAAAATATTGAATCACTAAACAAAGATGCATCTTTGGCCAAAATCTATAGTATAGAAGTTTCATACAATTTATATAAAAGTCCTTGCTCAAGCCAGGTGTGCAGTTTAAAGGAAAAGGTAAAGTAAAAAAATGAATATATAGAGCAAGAGAGTAAAGATGCAAATTTGACCTTTTATGGTGCAAATTGATGCCAATAACTATCACATTAGAACTACCTTAATCTAAAATGATCAAATGATAACCCTTGAAATAGAGAAGGTAAATCTCTTTAGAGCAAATTTTAATCCATATGGAAAAGAATAGTGTGCCATAGTCCAATATCTCAACAACTAGAATTAATGAAAAGAGCATGGTTAAAAAATAACTAAGCAATTCAAAGGAAAGGGTAAGATATTTACCTAGAAATTCAAGAAAAAGGAAAATATTGAATTACTAAAGAAAGATGCAACTTTGGCTAGCATCTTGTAGATACTATATAAGTTTCATACAAGTTTATAAACATCCTTGTTCAAGCCTAAGTGAACAATTTAAAAATATTTACCCAAACAGAGAAGAGAAAGGAATATATAGAGAAACATAATAAATATGCATATTTGACTTTTATGGTTGAAATTTGTGTCAAGAACTAACACAATAGATCTATCCTAATCCGAAACATCAAGTGAAAAACCTTTGAAATAAAGAAGTTGAATCTAGGTAGAGGAACCTTTTTTCCATATGGAAAAGAATAGTATGCCATAGTCCAAGATGGAAAGGATTTATAGGAATTATTGCTAGTATCTAAGCATTTGATGGTAGATTAAACTTATGAGAGTTTATCTCGAGAAATTTATTGTGATGGAAGTAATAACTATTTCATTGACCTTCACTTAATGACTGCACTTCTCTCTACTTATCTTTATGAGATAAGAACTCCACGAACAAGGATTTTCTCATTTTTTGGTTAACCTTGGAAACCTGTCAAACTCAAGATGATTCTCACATACAAGAATCCAAGGATATTCAATCAATCCCTCCAAAGAAACTTCATGCAACAATGAAACATTGAAGAAACAAGGTAAAGAGCTTAGAGAGATTGGCCTGATAGGAAATATGGTGGGGTTAGTTTGATGGTTCTAGCACTTGAACTTATTGTTCTCTTCATTTTTTTCAAATGTGTATACCTATGACTTTCCATGATTAGTCAACTTGAAGCTTCAATCTTCTTGTGAGAATCGAATGGTAGGAGAATGATTACCCAAAGAACAAGACACTAAAAAACAAATCAAGGGCTACTTGTATACATGGTTCATCTGACCTATTTATTTTCTTATGGAAATGTGATTCTTTTGGTAAAGAAAAAGAAATAAAGAAAGGCATGTATATGTTGCGTTTTGGGATTGGAATAGTGCCATGATGAATGAAAACTTTTGAATTCAATCAAGTAAAGAAAGAAAAAATATTTTAGAAACTTAATCTCCACCAAGAATACCATCACATCATAATAAAGGTCAATGATCCAAAAGTATAAGCTTGGAGTAAATATAGGCATCATTCATTTTTCTCATTCCATTTAGGTTGAAAATTGCATTGCATACTATTGAAACATGTGAAATAAACTTAAAACCATACTTTGTTAGTTTTATGGATATATATTTTGTCAATGGTATCCTTTTTTAGCATTGGTAAAGCTACCCATCGAGAACATCTTTGATATTTTTCAAGTACTCAATAGAAATAAATTAATGGTAAAGAATCTAAATCTGAGTTCTTTTCCTAGGAAATACATATTTTGATCCACAAAACTAAACGAGAACTAGGTGGATAGAAGTAAAGATCGGACAATTTAGGATTGGAACTTTTTCAGCATCTTCACTTAAATCCAAGAGGTTTGGGATTACCTAGAGGCTATAGAATGTTATTAAAGGCTAATGAGAATTAAGATCATACTTAAAGAATAAGCAATCTAAAGGAAAAGGTAAGACATTTACTTAGAAATTGAAGGAAAAGGAATATATAGAATCACTAAAGAAAGATTCAACTTTGGCATGTAGGTTGTAGATTCTATATAAGTTTCATGCATGTTCATATTAAAATCCTTGGCCAAGGCAAGAAAAATAAAATATGTAGAACAACATAATAAAGATGGAATTAACGACCTTTTATGGTGGAAATTGATTTAGCAATGATGTATTTCATATGTTGGCTATTGATGATACTAATTATCCATTGTGGGCATGTATGATGCATCATGTATTGGTAGCAGAAGGCATGTGGAATATTGTGAATGGTGTTGAAAAATGTCCTACTACACTTGTATACACAGTGATTGAAGGTGATGTAGATGGTGTTGAAGATGATGATCTTCAACTTCCCAGTCATGTTGTGGCTCCTATTGCATCTACTACATAGAAAATTTGTCGGGATGGCGGAGACATATGCATTAATAGCTTTGTGCATCAAATGTGCCATTATATCTCATGTTCCCTCTTACAACATTATGCCAAGAAAGAAATAAGGATCATGGTGCTTACCTCCGAAAATAGTTGGAGAGTAAGCATACACATGAAGAAGATTGAGTGGATAGTTTTTTTGACAAAGATCAGATATTTAAAAGAACAATTTATTTTTGCTGATGAAATCTTGCCTCATAGTTTACTTATGAAGACTATTCTTAATGGTCTTCTAGATTCTTATCTAAGTTTTCCTTGTACTCTTTGATTGATAGTGAAAGGAAATCCAAATGCTTTAACCTTTGAGGAGTTATTCTCTATTTTCTTCCAAGAAGGCTAGTCTAGATAGAAGAGGTCAATTATGCATATTGCAGATCAAGCTCTCTTAGCTAGTTAGAATGGAAAAGGTAAACAAATCTCATCTACTAGTAATAAAAAAATTGACAAATGTTTCACAATAAAAAAAGGAAGACAAAGATGATAAGAAACGAAAAAAGAAAAAGCAAAGTTGCAAGTATTATAAAACAAATGATCATCATAAAGATTTATCCTAAACTAGATGCAAAGAAAGCAAAGAAGAAAGAGGCTAGAATGGTCATTGCAAAGGCCTCTACACCTAAAATAAGGTTTTCTAATCTTTTTTATCATGAAGAATGGGCATTTTCTACTCATTGAATCTTTGGGCTAGGCTTGTTGCAAAAGGTTATGCTTAAGAAATAGGCATTGATTTTGATGAGACCTTTGCTCCCACAAGCCAAATGATTACTTTTTGTAGCATATGTGTACTTGCAGCTCATCATGGTTGGAATGTACATCAATTGGATATTAAAACAACATTTCTGAATGGTGACTTACATGAAGAAGCATATGTTTTTCAGCCTTTTGGTTTTTTTAATAAAGGGCATGCAAACAAAGTGTGCAGGTTGAAAAATGCATTATATGGTTAGAAACAAGTACCACATGCTTGGTATGAAAAGATACATGCCTACTTGATTGCACATGGTTTTGAGAACAATCAACTGAGAGCACTTATATGTTAAGCGTGTAGATGATGTACTTCTGATCATTGTTATGTATGTTGATAACATGCTGCTCACTTGTCCTAATGAGAAGCATATTGATGAATTTAAGGCTGATTTTCATGCCTCTTTTGAGATGTTAGATTTGGGGCATTTGCACCATTATTTTGGCATTCATTCTATGCAACTTGATGGGGGATTAACTTTGTGTCAAACAAAATATATTGATACAATATTGCAACATTTTGGCCTTGAGGACAGCAAACCTATTACCACTCCTTTGGAGATAGGTTTATGATTGAGCCTTCATGATGTTGGGGATGCATTTGACGTTGTTCTCTATTAGCAGGCTTTTGAATGCTTGGTTTATTTATGCATAACTCGGCCTGATGTTTAGTTTTTTATCTCTTAGATGAGAAAGTTTATGCATTGCCCATGTGTGAAGCATTGGTAGGCAATTAAGCGTATCTTTCACTACTTGAGTGGTACTCGATTACTTGGATGGTTTTATCTTGAGGGGGAATCACTATTGCCAGATTTACATGCTTTTTTTGACTCTCACTGGGTATGTTGTATGACACTTGTGTGTCCATCAATGGTTTTTGCTTCATGCTTGGTAGCTCATGCATATCTTGGTTGAGGAAGAAGCAACCTATTGTAGCCACTTCTAGTTGTGTGGTTGAATATAGGGCAGATTTCACAAAGACTTTTGAGTTTGTGTGTTGTGCTCCAAGCTTCTTCTTCTTCCTTATGTTGTTCGTGTGCTTGAATAGAGCTCCAACATATATCTCCAAATGATCCTATGCATGAATTTAAAGAAAATACATGCATGGGAGTATCTTCCAAAACTAAATTAAGCACATTGTATACATAAAATACATGTATAAGTGCTTCCACACACGAATAGAAGAAGCTATTTGAATTCTCTTCTTGTGGATTCATCGATTCTCCACAACATACACTCATAGTTTGGTGGCTAATTCACAAGAATGGCTTCTTTGGATGGAGCCTATCGAAGAAGATGATATTCAAGGGAAAAACCTAATCAACAAAGGTTCAAAAATGTTAAAGTGAATTTTGTATATAAATGTATATAACTATTGTTTCTTGGTTGATTTTCAGATGAATTTAGGAAACCGAATAAAGAATTGAAGATAAAGATATGGAGTGGAAACATAGAAGATGACGGATATGTGTGACTTTGAATAAATTGTTGAACAAGAAATAGGTAAAACATTTCCATTATTATTTATTTTGTTCTTCGAATGTATATATAAATGCATTGCATTATGTATTTGATTGACGTGCTAACTATTGTATAATTTTAAAATAATCAATTATAAACAAGTAATTATCTAGCTAGTGTGATTATAGGAGACACATGAATGATCAAATGAATTATATAAATAGATCTGGTTATTGACTCACTAAGAATTTTGCGGGTGAAGACCTAAGTAGGAGAGGGTGATGTGTGACCAAATACCTATATATACTAGTGTGTATGAAATCCTAGTGAGGCTTGACTCCCTGATTCCTACTCACTCTCTTACTAAATCCTACACTCTAGATCGGATTACGACCATACCTTGTTATTATAATGCCATCCCCATACATCCAATGGTCCAAAAATAAAAAGAAAAAGGAATGAATAAAAAATAAAAAGAAAGATAAGGAAAAAGGAAAAGAAAAATTAATAAAAAGAGTTGAAGAGAGGTGCATATGCTACATTGGGGTCGACCAATAAAGAAAAATAAAAAAATTGAAAATAATGATGTCTATGATTGTTTATAGGTAGGGAGAGACTAATAAGGGATAAAATTGAAGTCTAAGGATCTATCTCACTAGGGATTCATATATATAAGTTTTTGAGATAGCTTCCTAGACTTGAAGGGCTTGAACAAACAAATGAATTATGAAGCTTGCATGAATCTTTGGCCCATATCTTCTAGAAATATAATTTTGTTGGGTACAACTATGAAAGCAAACGCTATCATCTATATCCTCCATAAATTAAATGCATTTTGGTTAACCGTTGTCGAAACGATTTCATCCCTAGAATTGATATACAAGAAAATTAAAAATTTCTTATAAATTGGTGAATTCTAAAAATAATTAAAGACGTGTTTTCTATAAGTTTCTGATTTGTTTGAACTCTCTTTTAGGTATTTGCAAGTTAAAAAAAAATGGACATGTGCATTTGCATTATTTGGCTCCTTTAGACTTATGTTTTGTGACTATAAAGCCAATAATGTGTGAAACTCCGTATGTGATCCTCTATTTATTTTTGATATTAACCTCAGTGTCTAAAGCATATGCTCATTTGTCTTATTATTTGGTTTATCCTTTTTCATATGAACGAGTGTGTGGGTCATTAAGAATGAGCATCTGAACGTGCAACTATGTGTATTAATGCAAGTATATCTCTGAGAATGAATGTGTGAGTGAACCAACGAGTATATATTTATATGCTTTCTCGGATATGTAATATACATATCTCATTTATGCAAAATTCTTTAGGAATTTAATTTATCTGATTGAGAATCAATGTATGTGTAGATTTATGTGCATGTGAGTATAACATAAGTGTGATGCATGAAAATAGTTTATTAAACATATGATCACATTTGGTTTAATATATTCCATATTATGGTTAACTATTTATTGTAATATGTGTGTGTATGTGAATATTAAATTACTTAGTTACATTATACTTTAGGGCAGTGTTGATTTTTGACGGCGGTATTGCCCGTTTTGGCCTTTTTTTGTCATAAAATACAGTCAAAAAATATTTTTGACCTTCAAAAAATACATTAAAAATAGAAAATACAGGTAGGATCTCTAGATAACCTTCAAAACTGACGGGCATAATAGACCCTCAAAATACAACACTCCTTTAGGGTAAGCCTAAATTAAAAGTTATTAAGGAGTTATACAAAATAATAATAAGAACAAAAGAAAAAGAATAAAAAAATGTGTCGTGTGCATGAGTGCGCATAAAAAAGTGTGTGTTTGGTGTGTGCATAACTGTGCATAAAAAAATGGTGTCCATGAGTGTGCGTAAAAAAGGAATGTGAGTTTATATAACTATCTATGATGATGATGAGAATGGTTTTGCTATTGTATTTTTTCACGTATGTATCTTTTCTTCTCCCTCCCCTCCTTCAACGTCCACTTCCGCTCGGTATTTCTTCTCTTCTGCATGATATGGCCGCGCTTCTGGCTGAAATCCCACTTCCAGTCCTCGCCGAGTCCTTGCTCGCGAGTTCCTAGACATGGCTGGTCCTATCTGTGGACACTATAGCCACTCTTGGGCGTGCTTTGAGTGGGATCCCCTTCTACTCGCGTCCTCGCCCGGAAGCCCTGCTTCTGACTTCTCCCTCTCACCTGCTCTCTGTGAAGAAAGCTACAACTTTTGATCTCAGCGGACGAGCCTCTGTACACAATGGACACGAGCAACTCGTTCCCAGCTGGTGCACGCAGAGAGAGAGAGAGAGAGAGAGAGAGAGAGAGAGAGAGAGACTGGTTCTTTTCCCCCCTTCGCCTGCTGTAGTCCGGAGAGAGAGAGAGAGAGAGAGAGAGAGAGAGAGAGAGAGAGAGAGAGCGTTTTCTTCAACTATAGTGCAAAGTTTTTCATCTTATCATCTCGCATACAGTCTTTCATCTTATGATGAGAAAGACAAGAGTCAAAGATGTCTTTCAAATTTGTGTTTGTGCTACGTTCTTGCTGCACCTACAACAAAGCAACTTCATTGGGATGGTAGAGATGATCAGGCACATGCATTGATAGCTTTGCATGTCAAACGTGCCATTATCCCTCACATTCACTCTTGCGAAACATCAAAGGATGCTTGGGATACACTTACCACTTTGTATCAGGCAAGAAATGAGGCAAGAAATGAGGCTCCTGTTGCTTACCTCCGAAAACAATTGGAGAGTGACCATAGCCACTGTTGGGCGTGCTTTGAGTGGGATCCCCTTCTACTCGTGTCCTCGCCCGGAAGCCCTCGTTCTGACTTCTCCCTCTCATCTGCTCTCTGTGAAGAAAGCTACAACTTTTGATCTCAGCGAACGAGCCTCTGTACAGAATGGACACGAGCAACTCGTTCCCAGCTGGTGCATGCAAGAGAGAGAGAGAGAGAGCGAGAGAGCGTTTTCTTCAACTCTAGTGCAAAGTTTTTCATCTTATCATCACGCATACAGTCTTTCATCTTATGATGAGAAAGACAAGAGTCAAAGATGTCATAGTAGATCAAGGAATGATATCAGTGATGGATGGTTTTCGTGCCAACAAAGATAAACGAATGAAGTCAGTGATGGATGACTTTCATACCAACAAGCGCACTCAATGTCAGATAAGCATTTTCACAATTTCTCGAGATTTTTTTTCAGATAAGTAACTTCGTGAGAGATTTCACCTTTTACTAATATAATATATTCATTTTCATGGCTCACTATTGGATAGAGACACACAGAAGATGTCAATGGAGTATGGCATGACACTATCAAGCGAGAAGATGTACCTTCGACATATCAATTTCTTATCACTCTGTCTATTTTAAAAAAACACCAAGGACACACATAGAAGTCTAGAATGTGCACATGCAGTTGAGGAGAGGAGCAAAAATAAAGACAAGGAGAGAGAGAGAATGGGAGAGAGAGACAGAGAGAGAACGTAGAGGGAGAGAAATAAATAACTATATATTCTTCTATTATTTTTATTTTTATTTGGATTCCTTTTGTAATTAGATCAATTAAAGAGTAATTATATGTATTGCCAAACATAAATATTTAGCTCATTATTTAGTGATCTAATAGAAAAGAATTAAAAATTTTACTTAGCTCAAAATGAATTTTGGTTAATTTTGATGTATGAAAGCATATGTAAGAATACACATGCATGTGCATGTATGTATGAGATGTAGTACACATGCGTGTGTGTTTGAAATAAATGTATGTGTGTGTGAATGATACATGCCTATCAGAGAGTTATATGTATGCATGTGAATGTGAGATGCATGTGTTTGTATGTGTATGAATGTATATGAATACGAGTGTGCGTACATATGAGATTTGCATATGAGAGAATGCATGTGCATGAGAAAGCATGCATGCGTAAAAGATGTACACATACATAAGTGAGTGAAACATGTGCATATGAAATGTATGTATATGCATGTCTATAAATATAAATGCATGAGAGTGCATAAGTGCATGCATATGTGAGTGTAAGCATATATATGCATAAGTGTAGAAGCATAAGCAAGCATCTATAAGATAGATGTGTCCATGAGCATGAATGCATGTTTAAGTGAATGTATTTATGCATATATGTGCATGAATGCATGTTTAAGTGAATGTATTTATGCATATGTGATAGTGTTTTAATGTGCATGAATGAATGATTAAATGATTGTATGTGTGATAGTGTTTTTATGAGCATAAGTACATATGTATACAAGTATTTAAGTACATGTCTATGAAAGAGTGTGTGCATGTGCATCTATGAGTATATGCATGAGTGTATGAAAGTATGAGCATGCAAGAGTGCATGTGCGTGAATGATATGTGCATGTGCCATACATAAGTGTGTATGAATGAGAGTGCATGTGCATGTATGTAAGATGTATGCATATGAAGAGTATGCACGTATGAATGAGTATAGTATGTATGCATGACGTAGAAGCATGTATCAATAAGAATGAATATGAATGCATATGCATGATTAATGTAAGACGTAGGTGTATAAGTACATGAACATGCATAAGTAATGAATAATGTATGCATGTAAAGGGTATGAATGTATAGATGTATACAAGTTAATGTATACATGAATGAATATGACGAGTGAGCATCAATGACATGTCTATATTGAAAGTAAAGCATGAGTGTGTTTTATGTTTCATAAAAAATACTTATGTTTTTTCTCCTATTGTATTTTTTCAAAGCATTGACGAGTATTTACAAGGAGTTGAGATCGAGAGATTGGAGTTGCATACGTGCTACTTCTTCCACTTTTCCTAAATCAATTTCTTTAAGCTTAGTCTTGTATTAGGATTTTAGAGAATTAGCTTTGCATTCTTACTTATATTTGTATAAGGTTATTTTGTTGAAGTAGTTTAGATTCATGATTAGGACCACCAAGAAAAAAGTTTTACTTAATCCACATCAAAGATTATGGAATTGGTGAACCATTTGATCAATCGTCAATTTATACTATTACGTATTTATTTCCAATGTTTGTGAATAATGAGTCTATGAATGGGAATGCTATCTCTTCATCATTTAGTTTTGAGTTTTTATTACCTACACCTATAAATATTACCACTCAATCTAAGAAGAACGTAGTTAATATAGAACTAGAAGAAGAAGAATTCATCAAAGATCGCATTACTAGCATCAGAATTATACAATTATGGCATGTCTAGGTATCAAGCCGCACAACCGTATGGTCTGTAATACTTCATTAAACTTGAACATATCTCTTGACATAAGTGACACCGAGTAAACGCCCTCCATATAGTTAAATATGCAAATAGGTATATGATTAGGCCAACACTTTGTTGCCTCTTTTTATAGGTGAATAGTCTAGTGCAGGTCCAAATGAGGCAATTTCTCAACCTTTGTAGGTTCCACATGAGGATGCAAATCATTATGATGTAGATTTACATGATGCACTTGTTCATTAGAGGGCTAATATAGAGGAGGCAAAAGCTATGCCTAAATGGTTGGTGTAGACTTTGCAAGATAACAAATTAGATGCAGAGCTTTCATATCCTACTTGTTCAAGATCGCATAGTGCTTCTTTTGCATCAGATTGCTATGCTATGGCTGCCTCTAATCTTTGTGATGAAAATGAGCGTGTTTTTTTATGAAGCACAAAATTCAAAAAATTAGATTACTGCTATGAAATTAGAATATGATGCAATTATGAAGATTGGTACATGGTCTTTATGTGATTTTCCTCCTGGAAAAAAGACCATTGGCACTAAATGGGTATACAAGCTGAAGCATCAACTTGATGGAATAGGTGATAGCTATAAGGCTAGGCTTGTTGCAAAAGGTTATGCTCAAGAAATAGGCATTTATTTTGATGAGACCTTTGCTCCCACAAGCCAAATGATTACTTTTTGTAGCATATGTGTACTTGCAGCTCATCATGGCTGGAATGTACATCAATTGGATATTAAAACAACATTTCTGAATGGTGACTTACATGAAGAAGCGTATGTTTTTCAGCCTTTTGGTTATTTTTTATAAAGTGCACACAAACAAAGTGTGCAGGTTGAAAAAGGCATTATATGGTTTGAAACAAGTACCACATGCTTGGTATGAAAAGATACATGCCTACTTGATTGCACATGGTTTTGAGAACAATCAAGTTATATGTTAAGTGTGTAGATTATGTACTTCTGATCATTGTTATGTATGTTGATGACATGCTGCTCACTTGTCCTAATGAGAAGCATATTTATGAATTTAAGGCTGATTTTCATGCCTCTTTTGAGATGTTAGATTTGGGGCATTTGCACCATTATGTTGGCATTCATTCTATGCAACTTGATGGGGGATTAACTTTGTGTCAAACAAAATATATTGATACAATATTGCAACATTTTGGCCTTGAGGACAGCAAACCTATTACCACTCCTTTGGAGACAGGTTTATGATTGAGCCTTCATGATGTTGGGGATGCATTTGACGTTTTTCTCTATTAGCAGGCTTTTGAATGCTTGGTTTATTTAGGCATTACTTGGCCTGATGTTTAGCTTTTTATCTCTTAGATGAGAAAGTTTATGCATTGCCCAGTGTGAAGCATTGGTAGGCAATTAAGCGTATCTTTCACTACTTGAGTGGTACTCGATTACTTGGATGGTTTTATCTTGAGGGGGAATCACTATTGCCAGATTTACATGCTTTTTTTGACTCTCACTGGGTCTGTTGTATGACACTTGTGTGTTCATCAATGGTTTTGGCTTCATGCTTGCTAGCTCAAAGTGCGCGCGTGCCGCGACGTGAAAAAACCGAAACTTGAGAAGAAGCTGAACCTGCTCTGATACCACTGTTGGGTGTGTGTATACAAAGACTTTTGAGTTTGTGTGTTGTGCTCCAGGCTTCTTCTTCTTCCTTATGTTGTTCGTGTGCTTGAATAGAGCTCCAACATATATCTCCAAATGATCCTATGCATGAATTTAAAGAAAATACATGCATGGGAGTATCTTCCAAACTAAGTTAAGCACATTGTATACATAAAATACATGTATAAGTGCTTCCACACACGACTAGAAGAAGCTATTTGAATTCTCTTCTTGTGAATTCATCGATTGTCCACAACATACACTCATAGTTTGGTGGCCAATTCACAAGAATGGCTTCTTTGGATGGAACCTATCGAAGAAGATGATATTCAAGGGAAAACCCTAATCAACAAAGGTTCAATAATGTTAAAGTGAATTTTGTATATAAATGTATATAACTATTGTTGCTTGGTTGATTTTGAGATGAATTTAGGAAACCGAATAAAGAATTGAAGATAAAGATATGGAGTCGAAACATAGAAGATGACGGATATGTGTGACTTTGAATAAATTGTTGAACAAGAAATAGGTAAAACATTTCCATTATTATTTATTTTGTTCTTCGAATGTATATATAAATGCATTGCATTATGTATGTGATTGACGTGCTAACTATTGTATAATTTTAAAATAATCAATTATAAACAAGTAATTATCTAGCTAGTGTGATTATAGGAGACACATGAATGATCAAATGAATTATATAAATAGATTTGGTTATTGACTCACTTAGAATTTCGTGGGTGAAGACCTAATTAGGAGAAGGTGATGTGTGACCAAATACCTATATATACTAGTTTGTATGAAATCCTAGTGAGGCTTGACTCCTTGATTCCTACTCACTCTCTTACTAAATCCTACACTCTAGATCAGATTACGACCATACCTTGTGATTATAGTGCCATCCCATACATCCAATGGTCCAAAAATAAAAAGAAAAATGAATGAATAAAAAATAAAAAGAAAGATAAGGAAAAAGGAAAAGAAAAATTAATAAAAAGAGTTGAAGAGAGGTGCATATGCTACATTGGGGTCGACCAATAAAGAAAAATAAAAAAATTGAAAATAAAGAAGTCTATGATTGTTTATAGGTAGGGAGAGACTAATAAGAGATAAAATTGAAGTCTAAGGATCTATCTCACTAGGGATTCATATATATAAGTTTTTGAGATAGCTTGCTAGACTTGAAGGGCTTGAACAAACAAATTAAATTTCTTGCTCAAGCCTAAGTGAGAAATTTAAAGGAAAAGTTAAAATATTTACCCAACCAGATAAGGAAAAAGAATATGTAGAATGCCGGAATAAAGATGCAATTTGAACTTTTATGGTGGAAATTGATTCCAATAACTATCACATTAGATCTATATTAATCTAGCATGATCAAGTGTAACCATTGAAATAAAGAGATTGAATTGAGCCAGAGGAAACTTTTAACCATATTGAAAAAAATGGTATGCGATAGTACAATATCTCAACAAGAATTAATGAAAAGATCATGTTTCAAAACAAAGTAAGAAATCTAAAATCAAGGTAAGAAATTTACCAAGAAATTCAAGAAAGTGAAAATATTGAATCACTAAAGAAAGATGCATCTTTGGCCAAAATCTATAGTATAGAAGTTTCATACAATTTATATAAAAGTCCTTGCTCAAGCTAGGTGTGCAATTTAAAGGAAAAGGTAAAGTAAAAAAATGAATATATAGAACAAGAGAGTAAAGATGCAAATTTGACCTTTTACGGTGCAAATTGATGCCAATAACTATCACATTAGAACTACCTTAATCTAAAATGATCAAATGATAACCCTTGAAATAGAGAAGCTAAATCTCTTTAGAGCAAATTTTAATCCATATGGAAAAGAATAGTGTGCCATAGTCCAATATCTCAACAACTAGAATTAATGAAAAGAGCATGGTTAAAAAATAACTAAGCAATTCAAAGGAAAGGGTAAGATATTTACCTAGAAATTCAAGAAAAAGGAAAATATTGAATTACTAAAGAAAGATGCAACTTTGGCTAGCATCTTGTAGATACTATATAAGTTTCATACAAGTTTATAAACATCCTTGTTCAAGCCTAAGTGAACAATTTAAAAATATTTACCCAAACTGAGAAGAGAAAGGAATATGTAGAGCAACATAATAAATATGCATATTTGACTTTTATGGTTGAAATTTGTGTCAACAACTAACACAATAGATCTATCCTAATCCGAAACGACAAGTGAAAGACCTTTGAAATAAAGAAGTTGAATCTAGGTAGAGGAACCTTTTTTCCATATGGAAAAGAATAGTATGCCATAGTCCAAGATGGAAAGGATTTGTAGGAATTATTGCTAGTATCTAAGCATTTGATGATGGATTAAACTTATGAGAGTTTATCTCGAGAAATTTATTGTGATGGAAGTAATAACTATTTCATTGACCTTCACTTAATGACTTCACTTCTCTCTACTTATCTTTATGAGATAAGAACTCCACGAACAAGGATTTTCTCATTTTTTGGTTAACCTTGGAAACCTATCAAACTCAAGATGATTCTCACATACAAGAATCCAAGGATATTCAATCAATCCCTCCAAAGAAACTTCATGCAACAATGAAACATTGAAGAAACAAGGTAAAGAGCTTAGAGAGATTGGCCTGATAGGAAATATGGTGGGGTTAGTTTGATGCTTCTAGCACTTGAACTTATTGTTCTCTTCATTTTTTTCAAATGTGTATACCTATGATTTTCCATGATTAGTCAACTTGAAGCTTCAATCTTCTTGTGAGAATCGAATGGTAGGAGAATGATTACCCAAAGAACAAGACACTAAAAAACAAATCAAGGGCTACTTGTATACATGGTTCATCTTACCTATTTATTTTCTTATGGAAATGTGATTCTTTTGGTAAAGAAAAAGAAATAAAGAAAGGCATGTATATGTTGCGTTTTGGGATTGGAATAGTGCCATGATGAATGAAAACTTTTGAATTCAATCAAGTAAAGAAAGAAAAATTATTTTAGAAACTTAATCTCCACCAAGAATACCATCACATCATAATAAAGGTCAATGATCCAAAAGTATAACCTTGGAGTAAATATAGGCATCATTCATTTTTCTCATTCCATTTAGGTTGAAAATTTCATTGCATACTGTTGAAACTTGTGAAATAAACTTAAAACCATACTTTGTTAGTTTTATGGATATATATTTTGTCAATGGTATCCTTTTTTAGCATTGGTAAAGCTACCCATCGAGAACATCTTTGATATTTTTTAAGTACTCTATAGAAATAAATTAATGGTAAAGAATCTAAATCTGAGTTCTTTTCCTAAGAAATACATATTCTGATCCACAAAACTAAACGAGAACTAGGTGGATAGAAGTAAAGATCGGACAATTTAGGATTGGAACTTTTTCAGCATCTTCACTTAAATCCAAGAATTTTGGGATTATCTAGAGGCTATAGAATGTTATTAAAGGCTAATGAAAATTAAGATCATACTTAAAGAGTAAGTAAGCAATCTAAAGGAAAAGGTAAGACATTTACTTAGAAATTCAAGGGAAAGGAAAATATAGAATCACTAAAGAAAGATTCAACTTTGGCGTGTAGGTTGTAGATTCTATATAAGTTTCATGCATGTTCATATTAAAATCCTTGGCCAAGGCAAGAAAAAGAAAATATGTAGAACAACATAATAAAGATGGAATTAACGATCTTTTATGGTGGAAATTGATTTAGCAATGATGTATTTCGTATGTTGGCTATTGATGATACTAATTATCCATTGTGGGCATGTATGATGCATCATGTATTGGTAGCAGAAGGCATGTGGAATATTGTGCATGGTGTTGAAAAATGTCCTACTACACTTGTATACACAGTGATTGAAGGTGATGTAGATGGTGTTGAAGATGATGATCTTCAACTTCCCAGTCATGTTGTGGCTCCTATTGCATCTACTACATAGAAAATTTGTCGGGATGGTGGAGACATATGCATTAATAGCTTTGTGCATCAAATGTGCCATTATATCTCATGTTCCCTCTTGCAATACAACAAAAGGTGCTTGGGATGCTCTTACAACATTATGCCAAGAAAGAAATAAGGATCATGTTGCTTACCTCCGAAAATAGTTGGAGAGTAAACATACACATGAAGAAGATTGAGTGGATAGTTTTTTGACAAAGATCAGATATTTAAAAGAACAATTAATTTTTCCTGATGAAATCTTGCCTCATAGTTTACTTATGAAGACTATTCTTAATGGTCTTCTAGATTCTTATCTAAGTTTTCCTTGTACTCTTTGATTGATAGTGAAAGGAAATCCAAATGCTTTAACCTTTGAGGAGTTATTCTCTATTTTCTTCCAAGAAGGCTAGTCTAGACAGAAGAGTTCAATTATGCATATTGCAGATGAAGCTCTCTTAGCTAGTTAAAATGGAAAAGGTAAACAAATCTCATCTACTAGTAATAAAAAAATTGACAAATGTTTCATAATAAAAAAAGGAAGACAAAGATGATAAGAAACGAAAAAAGAAAAAGCAAAGTTGCAAGTATTATAAAACAAATGATCATCATAAAGATTTATCCTAAACTAGATGCAAAGAAAGCAAAGAAGAAAGAGGCTAGAATGGTCATTGCAAAGGCCTCTACACCTAAAATAAGGTTTTCTAATCTTTTTTATCATGAAGAATGGGCATTTTCTACTCATTGGAGACATGAAACATCTTCTCATGAGTAGTATATTTCTATAATAGACTCAGATGTTTGGTACTTTGATAATGGTGCAACCAAACATATTACCTCACAACATAGTTTCTTCATTTCACTTGAGCATCCTCCAATAGGGAATACTATCACATATGCCAACAAATCCTCTTATCTTTCATGGGAGCTAGAAAGATCATTTTGAGTTCTAATGATAGTATTTCTTTCACATTTTTAGATGCCATATATGTGCCAGGGATCAAGAATATATGTTATCAATTTGAGCACTAGCCAAGATTGTTTTAATTGTCAAATTTATAGATGACATATGTACAAGTCATGGTCTCTCAAATGGTGATGTTATCATCACTTATAACATTTTATATCATGGGATGTATAAGCTCAGAGATTGTCATAAATGTGAGAATGATTCAACATGTGAAGTTCATGATTTTCTAGCTATTTTAGATGCAAACCTTTGGCATGCATGCTTTGTTCATTTGAATTCTGCTAGTTTACTTTGCCTACATAGAAAATGAAATGGTGTCCTCTCTACCCAAACTTGATTAATCCTCTAAAAATGTATGTGAAGGTTGTATTTTTAGTAAAAAGTAGCATTCTTCGTACCCAAAAGATGGCTCGTTTAGAGTTTCACATGAATTGCTGATTATTCATAGTGATATTTGTGGTCTTATGTAGACACCTCAATCTGGGAATCACCTATAATTTGTGACTTGCGTTGATGAAATTTCCAAGCATGCATGAGTTAATCCAGTAAAATCAAATTCCAAAGTGTTTATGTGCTTTAAAGAGTTCCTCGTTATGGATCAAAATCTATAAGCATGCAAAATGGGCTGCTTTCATTTTGATCGAGGGGGAGTATATGTCCTTTGATTTTAATGCATTTTTTATCGGCATGCGATAAAACATCAATGAATATTGTCATATATACCTCAATAAAAGGAGTTGCTAAGAGATAAAAATATGTCTCTCATGCAAATGCCAAGGTGTTCGATCAAAAGTCAACCTTTACCATATACTTTCTGGATTGAGGCTATTATGTATGCAACATATATACTTAACACGTATCGGACTAAAGCATTGCAATATATGACTCCATATGAAGCTTGATTTTGTTGCAAGCCATTTTCTGCTCGTGTGC
Source organism: Ceratopteris richardii (assembly GCA_020310875.1). Taxonomy (NCBI): domain Eukaryota; kingdom Viridiplantae; phylum Streptophyta; class Polypodiopsida; order Polypodiales; family Pteridaceae; genus Ceratopteris; species Ceratopteris richardii. The sequence continues at coordinate 108,342 of MU260673.1, forward strand.
ATTTTTTGGGTGCTTGGCATATGCATTAGTGCATGAACAACGGCATAGAAAATTGGATGATAAGGTAGTAGCATGTGCTTGATAGGAAAAGATACACGCCACTTGCCTGCACATAGATTTGAGAATAGTCTAGCTGATAGCACCTTATATGTTAAATGTGGAGATGATATACTTATGATCATCACTGTATATATTGGTGCTATGCTACCTGTAATGAACTATAGGAGATTTTAACTCACATTCTCTTGGTTAGGAATGTGATGGGATAACCACTTGCCCCAAAAGCGATGGTTGAGGATTAGTTAGGGTGCAGTTCAACCATCTCCTATCCTTCAAGGGTATGTTTCAACCATCTCCATCCTCGGTGATCCGTTCCTGAACTCCCTTGGTACCCTTGAATTGATTTCCTTAACCTCGCATAATTTCTTGAACCTTGTTCACAACCTTGGTGTCTTGAACCCTATTGTCAACCTAAGTATCTTGAACCTTGTTCTCACCCATGTTTGGTATCTTGACCACTCAATCAAGTGCCACGGAAGGTTTCCCAAGGACTTCACACTTCCAAGCCTGGTCATTAGATTTCAAAATTGTATTTTGAGAGCTTTCCAACAATATCTTACACACCTCAATCCAACCTATGGATTGAGATATACACCCCAATCTCTCTTGGATAGAGTTCTCAATGCGCCATCTTCCCAATTCCTACCCTTTCACATGATAGAGTGCCCAAGTGCCTTTTTTAGAGGCCATTGGGTCAATCCACTTTACAAAGCCTACTTCCTCATGGTTGAGGATTACTTCCGAATCGTCCCTCTTAAGGTGTAGTTCAACCATCTCCTATCTTTCAAGGGTGTGGTTCAACCCATCTCCTACATATCACTTTATTACACTATCCACTAGTCCTAACAAGAAGCATATTGTTGAATTTAAGGTTGACTTGCATGGCTATGTTGAGATTTTAGATTTTGAGCATTTGCATAATTATTTTGGCATCCAATTTATGCAAGTTTATGGGGGAAGAGCTTTGCATAAAAAAAAACCATTGAATATACATTATTGCAACATTTTGGCATTGAATATTGCAAGCCTATTGCCACTTGCATGGAGGGAGGCTTGGGATCAAATCTTCATGATGTTGCAGATGCATCTGATGTTCTTCTCTATTAGCAAGTTGTTCGATGCTTGATCTACTTATGCATAAATGGACCTGATGTTCTGTTTGCTGTCTCACACACAAACAAGTATATGCATTGCCTAGGTGTCAAGCATTGGCAAATGATTAAGTGCATCTTTTGCTACTTGATTGGTACCTGGCTACTTGGATTGTTTTATCCCAAGGGAGATCATTATCCCCAAATTTACATGCTTTATTTTGACATCAGATTAGGGTTATTGCTATGACACTCGTGTGTCCACTAGTGGTTTTTGCTTCATGCTTGGTAGCGCATGCATATCTTGGTTGAGTAAGAAGTAGCCAATTGTGGCAATGTCTAGTTGTGAGGCTGAGTATAAGGTAATTTCATAGCAATTTTTGAGTGTTTTTGTGTGTGAGAGATGCATTCTGGGTGATTTGGGTGTTGGACATTCTTCCGCCGCCACCATCTTTACTAATAGTTAGAGTGCATTGGAAACTACAAAGAACCCTATGTTTTATGCTTGAATAAAGCACATTGAGGAGAACTATCATCATGTAATTAGGGAGAGAATCTCTACGAAAGAGATCAGTTTAGATTTTGTGCCCACATTACTAATCTTTTCACAAAGCCTCTTCCTAGGGAGAAACTTGAAGCCTATCAAAATGCTTTTGAATTACTTCCTTTTAGTGGATTGATCTATATTGAGTGCTAGCTCCTTCTTCACTGCATCACTCCCAAAAGGGATTCGTTGATATATTTTACTAGTGATGCGCGTGAACATACTTAGTTGCATCAAGAAACTTTTTCATTATTAGGAATTTCTTTTCCCACAACTTGTATATATGCCTATAACCCTAATTGGTTGCTTATCTTTGTAAATTCACTTTGTAATACATTTTGTATTGTGTTGTTTTGCAACCTTCTTCTTTTTCTTCATCCTTATGCTATTTGTGTGCTTTCGTAGACCTCAATCTCCAACATGTACATGCACATTTTTTGCATTCATATCTACAAATGAAAAAAATTAAGGAACTTGAGTAGCTAAGATTTATAAAGTTATGTAAATGTAACATAGAAGGAATGAAGCAAACACAAATGCATACAAGTTCCTTGTAGGAAACCAGTGCACCTATGGCAATTCACTTCACTATCATAATACATTAAGACCTAAAAGCTTATTCTTAAATTTAAAGTTAAAACTAAGACCTAAAATCTTATTCTTAAATTTAAAGTTAAAGGAAATGCCCTTTTCTCCTCAGGAACTATACAAATGCAAGTTAGTAAGACAATGGATTACACCAATTCACGTGTACAATATGCATAGCGTCCCTCTCCTTGACCTTAGGCCGGGGAAAGAAGAGAAGAATAGATAGAAGAGATTAAAGAGAGTGAGAATCCAAATGTGGAAGTGTCACTACATGTCTTTTATGGTAGCTACAAGACATTGTATAAGGTTAGAAGGACACTCGAAGTGTTCTGAATGTTCACTTTTAGCACTTTAGTACCATATCATAAGATGACCATAATAACATGAAATACTAAAAAAAAAGGCATGTTTAAAATTACACATAAAGACAAATAAAACTTCCAAAAAAGTTAGAGAGAATTACAATAAAACTTCCAAAAAAGTTAGAGAGAACTACAAAGAAGGTTTATAACTTTTAATCCCTTTACTGCACCCATTTTGTTTTGAACCTATTATTTATTATTTTTGAAAATGAACACACGCGAATCCATTTAGTGGGGGACCTATTTGTTTTTCAACTTATTGTTTTCTAAAATCTAAATGGGGACGATGTCTTACAATTTCTAATCATTTTGGCTAAACATACTAGGGATTCCTCAACTGATCACTTTTTGGGAGTCGCATCAAAGTTGCATGCACATCTTTCCTTCCAAATCTTCGAGAGCACTTCATGTCTAATGGAATTCCATAGAGCAAAGGAATAGCTGACACCCAAAAGAAAACTTGTTTCCAATTAACTTGATGAGGTAAACTCAAGAGCTTATTGATGCATTGCTAAGTCTAGATTTTTTTGGATAGGAGAAGAAAAGGTGGCCCATGGCTTCCCTAACGTTAGAGCATCACTTACACTAAGGTGGGGCACTGTGGGGTTTACTTGCTTTGATATTCGTTCATACCTCACTACAGAGGATTTTCCACATAGAGGCTTCTTTCTTGTTTTGAATAAGTGGGTGCCATAGGTCCTGGAACTTGAATTTCCATATGATCCAAGACCAATCCAAACACCACTGTTAAGCACTTGATAAAAGTTGATAATTATGTCTAAATCTCAGAATATCATCACTTGTTTTTCCATTCTTCCATCATAGGGCATTCAATTGAGGGGGTGGATAATGGCCACTCATGAGGGAGGACTTCGACTCATCCCACTCATTGACTTTATGTCTTAAAAGGCACCAACCATTGTAGTTAACTCTGAAATTCACATGCATGTCCTCAAATTTGATCCAATTCCTTCAATCTTGATTCCATAGATGCTTCCAATTATGAAAGACTTTGTTCTTGAGCCTCTTAGCCCTCTGGAAGTGTCCATTTCCACTCTTGAGATTCTAGCAATTGAGAACCAAATAGTGTTGTGTTGTTTGATGTGAGAAACTGACTTCCAATCATCTCTGGTAGTACAAAAGGGCTTCATCTTGTTGCAGTGTTTCCACAAATACCACGCAAGATCTAAACCTTTAGGCTAATCAGGAAAGGGGTGAACAAGAGGATGAATAAATCAACCTCTTCCCACCTACAGACCTCGATAAAAGAAAAGATGTTGTTTTTTAAAACACCCGTTCCCAAATAATCTTTGTCTCTATTCCTTGCTTTAATGATCTATTTGGCCACCATCTTGTTGGCCAAGGCTTCCACATCTAATATCCAATTCACCCTCATTCTTGATGCTACAACAAATTTCCCACTTGATTTTTAACACCTATCTTCCATTGGAACTTCCCATCCGAAGGAGTTTTCTAAATATCCTTTCAAACTTTTGAATCTCCTTGTTACACGACCTCCAACAAGCTGAGAAGTAGAGGATGGAGAAGATAAGAAAGGCATTCGTCACCATTGCTCGTGCAACCACATTAAATTGCATACACATCGAGTGATGAAATTTGTTATAGGGAGCCTTGCGAAAATTTTGAGATTGAAGAAGGATGTGGAATTTCATGTCACGCTCAATAGGAAGTGATGTTTGGATTGTTTAGGTTGGAGGTGGGACTTTAAGTTCCAATCCCTTTGGCACCCCCTCATCGAGATAAAAAAGTTTGTGCTTATGTGGAAAATCCTACATTGTGGAATATGGATCAACATAAAAGCTAACAAAATTTATGGGGTCCCCCTGTGGTGCAAACGATGCCTTCGTGGCATGGAAGACTTGGGACACCTCTTCTTATTATCGTTGTTGCAGTCCCTTGAGAGAATCATGTTGTTATATGGACAAATCAACTGGAAGTTAGCTTTGTTGGGTGAAGCAATCAGATGTTCCTCAACATTATGAAATGCTATAAGAGGGGAGACTCTATGGAAAATATGAAAAGAGAGGTGTGCAACCAACTTTGGAAGCCCTCCTAAAGAATGTTCGATCGAGAAATCTCTTTTCCTTTTAGGCAAAAGAATTTCCAATTGTAAGAAGCCCCCACCCTTTAGACATCTTATATAGTTCAACTTAGAAAGCAAGAAGGTCAAACCCAAGTGGGCCCCACATTAGGGGGACGAGAGCTTTATCAACCTTCTTTGTAGAATTCTCTAGTAGTCTATAGGCGATCCATGCTTTGTGGGATACGGTGGGTCCCATGGGTGCTAGGCCCATCCACTTGTATAGCTGTACTTTTTATTAATTAAAGTTTGGAAGAGTAAGCTCTTCTGAACTTCCTTAAAAAAGAAATTGTTATAGAGCTTCATAAACACCCAATTAATACTCCATTGTTAGCCCATTGAAACATCAAACCCCATTGAGATACTAAGTAGAAAGAAGACTTGTCCCCTAAAAAACTCTCGACATCCATGACTCATGAGTTTTTTTTTTAAAGGAAGTTCGGTAGTGCCTACTCTTCCAAACTTTAATTAGTAGAAATTACAACTGTGCAAGTGAATGGGCCTAGCACCCATGGGACCCCCCATATCCCACAAATTAGGGGCTACTAATAGATTACTAGAGAATTTTACAAAGATGGTGTATAACCCTCTTGTCCTCCTCATGTGGGGCCCACTTGGTTTTCATCTTGTTGCTCTCTAGGAAGAACACTCTATGATGTCTAAAGGGCGGAGGCTTCTTACAATTGCAAATTTTTTTGCCTAAAAGGAAAAGAGATTTATCGATCGACCACTCTTTAGGAGCGCTTCCAAAGTTGGCTACACACCTGTCTTTCCATATTTTCCAAACCGTCTCCCCTTTTATGCATTCCACAGTGCTGAGGAACATCCAATCCCTTCACCCAACAAAGCTTGCTTCCAATTGATTTATCTTTATAACAACATGATTCTCTCAAGGGCTTGCCAGATCGATATCGATTTGGGGCATAAATAGAAGAGGTGTCCCAAGTCTTCGTTGCCCCGGAGGCATCATTTGCACCACAGGGGGATCCCACAAATGTTTTTATCTTTTACATTGGTCTAGATTCGACAGTATAGGATTTGCCACATAAGCACATAATTTTTTATCTCGATGAGGGGGTGCCAAAGGGATTGAAACTTAAATTCCCACCTCCAACGTAACCAATCCAAACACCACTTCCTATTGAGCAGGACATGAAATTCCACATCCTTCTTCAATCTCAGAATTTTCTCAAGGTTATTGCCATTGTGTCCTCTCAGAACCTCGGGGTGAGAAGAGTCTTGACCAATGAGGAGGTGAGTCCTTGAGTGCTCCCAAGCATTGAATCTGCTTTGCAATAGCCACCATTCTTCATAGTCCACTCTTTTGGTCGGATCAATGTCCTCAAATCTAATCCACTGATAAGTTTCTTGGTTCCAAAGGTGTTTCCAAAAACGGAAGCCTTTGTTCCAAAGCTTCCTAGCTTTCAGAGGTTCCAAGACTCCACACCTCTGATGCCCTTGATAGGGAACTAGATCAAATCGTTTTGCCTAATACTAGCTACCCATTTCCAATCTTCATTGATTTTGATAAATTGTTTAACCTTGTTCCAACTCTTTCATAGAGAACAAACCAAGCTTGAGCCTTTAGGAATCATCGAAAATGGGGAGAACAATATGGTGAGCAAGTCGAGGCCCTTCCACCCTGGGAGGCCCACAAGTTTAAGAGTGTTCTTGTTTCCAGAAATAAGCTTAGCCCAAGAGGCTTCACTATTGCTCCATGCTTTAATTAACCATTTTGCTGCTAACTTATTGGCCATTTCTTCGATGTCTAGAATGTCGAAGCCGCCTTGATCCTTTTGGCTAATGCAAGTAGTCCATTTAATTTTGGGAAGAACCCTCCTGTTAGGGTTGCCTGTGCAGAGGAAGTTCGTGTGAATTCTCTCTTGTTTGAAGATCTCATGGTCTTTCAGTCTCTAGCAAGCAAGAAAGAAAAGCATAGAAGAGAGAAGGAATGTGTTAATCACCACAGCGCATCCAAGCAGATTAATCTGCATACCTTTCTAGTACGTCAGCTTGCTCTCAAGCTTAGAGAGAGCCCAGTTCCATCGCTGTCCCATCGAAACATTGAATCCCATTGGAATTACCTGAGAGACAAAAGATTTGACCACTAGGAATCAACTAACAACCATGGTCAATAAGCAATTGAGGAGGGTGCCTGATAACTATTTTGAAAGTGGTTTTAGAATGATTTATTTTGGATCCCGAAGCCTCACAAAAGGTATTCACACAACTCCAAAAAGTGTCAATGCTTAACATATCATTATGCACAAAGACATTAGTATCATCCGCAAAAAGTCTCAAGATCATCTGATCTTGATTGAGAAGTAGATTGAGGCCCTAAATGTGACTTAAGGGAGCCTGATGGTTAACAAGGCAACTGAGACCATCGTTCACGATAGCAAAGAGAAGAAGGGCCAACGGGCACCCTTGTATGATCTAATCGCTTGAGAGAGTTGACCATTGATGTTTATCTGAGCAATAGCATTTCCTAGCAGAGTAGAGATTATCTTAATGAATTTTTGCCCATAGCCCAAGTCTTTTAAGGATTGGAGAATGAAGTATCACTCGAGTATGTCATAAGCTTTGTCGAAGTCACTCTTAAGGGAGAGAACACCTTGGAGTGATTCCTCAACAAAAACCAGCCCTTCCCAAACATCAATAATAGCCTTTAGAGAAGCTGAGGTGAATTACTTTACACAGTGATCGTCTCGTCGTTAACACTAACAGACGTGCTTCCTGAAAAGGCAGATAAGGATAACGCCACCCATCTTCGAAGTACAGACTACACGACAGCATAGATGGCAGCCATTTTCGAACCACAATGTACAGGACAGGTTAAAGGAACTCCTCGTGAAGCCCAAAGAAACACGAGTCGCCTCGCAATGGGAATTTGTGTCGTTACGTACTGCCTGCTCGCATGTGATTCTCGTGAGACTGTTTGATGTGTCACTGTAAAATCATATGACATTTCCTCGCCCCTACACAGACGTAAGCGAAGCCTCGCGGAACTGGAGGTACACAGTCACGCGCACATGTTTTCTGACATGCGACATTTTAGTTCATCTACATGTCTGTGTGTTCACGAACTAGCAAGCGGTAGAAAGACATAATTGCACTGTAATTTATGGTCCTCATAGTTGTTCTCGCTGTTTTCATTGATTGGGAAGAGGTAGAAATATGATGCTAATGGCCATCACTCCATTCATGTACGTGTAGCAATATGATGCCATTGCCATCTCTCCATTCATGTACGTGTAGCAAGATACGAAGCAGGCGAAAGATCATTGCATCTGAATTGAGGTTTAGATTTCCGCCCATCTACAGAAAATTGATGTGACAAGATTTTCTCCTTTTCACGCGCGCCAATTCTCTGCTTGCATGCTATAAAAGAAGAAGATTGATATGACATGTTTACGAACGATCGATCTTCTGCGCTACGGTCTTCTTCAGTCACCTTCGAGCAATTTTGTTTCAACTTCACGCCTTGGCCAGGATAGAGAGAACTAATAGAACGTGCTCGTGTACAATGAAGGGCATAGCACTCCTCAATCCCACACATATAAGATAGAACACCTAGCTTACTAATGAACAAAGCTTGGAGGCACGTTAAAGATAGAAACTGAAAAAAGATGGTTGTAAGGGCACATGAAGAAATTAGTTTGGACTGATGAAACATTGCCACAACAACAAGCATGACCCTTGTTACCATCTATAGTGTTCACCAATGCTTGAAGGACAACGAGAAACATCTTGAAAGGGAACCTTTTTAACATTGCCACAACAACAAGCATGACCCTTGTTACCATCGATAGTGTTCACCAATGCTTGAAGGACAACGAGAAACATCTTGAAAGGGAACCTTTTTATCTCACAACAAAGACGAGGAATAGTCCTACCATGCAACTCATAGGGATTTCCTACAAAGTAGCTTGTACAAGGTTCAACTTAATGATAACATTACATGTTTGCACCCCCATAGGGACCATGAGAGAGAGAGATTTTATCAAAGAGCTTTAAAGCCTTTTAGAAGCGTCTACTAATCGAGTTAAAGCAAGTTAAATTGAGCTTAGAAAAACTCAACTAAAGTGGTGAGCACAACTACCACTAGTTGACCCTAGTGGAAGATGCTAAAGCATTGTTGGACATTGCACATGCATATATGGTCTCTAGTTACTCGAGAAGTCAGGATTGATCACATAAACTATGTTATGGTAGATTGGGTGGAGAGTTGTAGGTCATTCTTTCTGATGCAGAGACTAAGTTCTTATCATTGATATTAGAGCCTTGAAGCTCTCATGGAGACCTTGGGCTCATTACCTTCTTTCTCAACCTCCCATGGAGACATTCCTAGCTTCATGAATCTTGTTTCACACATATTAGAAGTGGAATTTTGATAAACATGAGAGAAAGTTTCCGACACATGCAACTAATGTTTTTCTCAACATCATTTTGAAAAAGATGCTAAAAAAGTTTTTGCGAAGCTTCCTTAAGGTAACAAGAGTGGAGTTCATACACATTCTAGCTCATTATGGGGATCACATAGTCTATATCTTGCACCTATCAACTTAGATTGGCTTCTCCTTTTGTTTTTGACATATGCAAATTTAGGCAAAGCACATTTCATATATGTTGCTTTGTTTTTGTGGACATCTTATGTGGGATAATCGAGGCTCAACCCCAAACATCTACACCTCTCTTTGGAGATCTACTTAGACATGCGTACAAAAGAAAATATGTCGACTCTATTTATTTTCAATCGGTGCTCACTTTAGGAGAGGTTTCTCTCTCATTGTTGTCCATGCAATCTACATACTGATGTTCGTGCCATGTAAAAACCATCTGATCAAGCATGGGTTGCCTTCAATACGTTTAAAACATAGAGATTATGCTTGAAGTTGCACAGATGACATGCAAAGCAATTTAGCAACAACATATTGTTATGTTAGTGCAAAGTCCCTCCCTTGGTGTGACACTAGTGAATACATTTGTCGCTAACTTTGAAGCTTTAGTTATTGAAGATGGAGCCCTCAAAATTCTAGAGTTCCCATGTGCTACTCTAATGGTGATACATGTCCTTGAACCTCTAATACCAAAATGTGCTTTTGCACAAAACATCAACTACTGACAAGACATAGAGAAGTATGAGAATGACATGGATCCATTTAGCTATGACCCAAGATCATAGGCCATCGAGGGTGAAGAGAATGCTCTCTTCCCTTAGACAAGGACTCCAAATGAGAAGGTCATTTTCTACAATTCCTTTGTATTATATATGCATGACACAATCTACAAATGAGGTACTGATTGAAATTATGACTGTAATCATTGAGAATACTTTGCTAAGCTCATAGCCCACCCCACTTGGCCCTCTAATAACAAGAATATTTGTGAACTTCCCACTCGATGTATACGTTTTCATACCACAATAATTGGAAACCTAGTTATATATTCATAAGGGATGGAAGTACAAAGGAAGAATTATCTTCAAAGAATCCCCTTCAAAATTATAGCGGAGAGAGAAAAAGAGATTACTTTTGGCATCACTTAATCAAGAAACATGGAACGATGGAGTTGAAGGCATTCTCAACAATCATCTGATATATTTAACGCTTCCAAATGCAACATGGAGGTATATTCCCATATTTTAGCTTGTATAAAACGATTCATTTTTTTGGAAAGGCTAAGGAAATGCCTTGTTTATTTTTCATTAGTTTTAATAATTCAAAATGATGGTAAACACACAAATTACAAGTGCATGTAGATTTGTATTGGGTTCACTCATAGGAGATCCACCTCTATCTATTTGTATAGGAGTGGGAAAGAACCATCTACCACAACAAAATGAGGTTATTTGCAGCCCTTTTCAAATTTAATTTCCAACATTTAGGTGATTTCTTCAAAAAAGCATGCAAAATGAACATTAAAAAAAAACTTATGGAATGCTGGTATTTCCAATGAGAAGGTAGGCACTGAAAGCTTCTGCATTAAAAGCACTGAAAGTTTCAACGAGCATATATAACCACAAAAAATCCAGCACTTTTTGGCGTCATTTTTTCGAAGGAAGTTTTTGCGACTGTTTCATTGAAAGTTTTCGTAGTTTTTTCTTCTCGCTGCAAGTTGCAGTGGTTTTCGCACTAGAAATATGAGTGCTTAGTATCATATGGAAGTGTTGAAATTTCCAGCACCATTAGTTTAAAAAAATATTTGATTTTTTTTGCACTTGGGTACTTTGACTACCAAGTGCATGCGAGCTGCAGAGCTGGATGTGTGTGCACTTGGAGAAAGGTAAGCTCTCCTCTCTCTCTCTCTCTGTTTCTCCCTCTCTCTCTCTCTGTTTCTCCCTCTCACTCTGTCTCCTCCTTCCCCTTGTGTTTTTCTCTCTCTCTCTCTCTCTCTCTCTCTCTCTCTCTCTCTCTCTCTCTCTCTCTTTCCCTTCCCCTCATGTTTCTCCTTCCATCTCCTCGTGCATGCATGCTTAGTGTGTGTGTGTGTTTGCTCCCTCTCCTCATGCATGCATGCTTAGTGTGTGTGAGAAGTACAAACCATCATACTAACAAATTATAGCACAAGGCTTATTGATAAGGTACGTTAGGGCTTGTTGGTCAACAAAAACTTTGGTTTATATTCCAATAAGTAGTGTTGAAATGTCTTTATTGGATAGAGCATTCCTAGTCCTTCTTGTTCTATCGTAGTGTAGTTTCTCTTAGAATGGATGATCACTTAAATTTGTATTCATATGAACGAAAAGAACATGTCTTGGACCCTAGATATTACTCATACAATGCATGTTTAGATATTGAAAAGTTTGTATTCATGGCTCCACCAAGGTAATATCCTTTGACACATTTTCTCTAAAAATTGCATTTTGATAGATGAGGATAAGGTAAGACCAACCACACAACTTGCTAGAACAACAAGGAAAAAGGAATTCTAAAATTATATAGGACATTGCAAATATTACAAAAGGTTCGGGCATATGTACCAACCATTGCTAAGCTTATATAAAGACTTTTAAAGAATTTTGAGTGCATGAAAGAGTGTGAAAACTTCCTCCAAGAACTGAAAAGATATCTCATATCATATGCTATATTGATGGCCTGAAATCGAAACAAACCATCCCATATCCGTGTAGATGCTTTGACTTTGTTTTGATTCAAAATCATCATCTTGCACATCCGCAATAGGTTTCCAAAGTAGGCCATTGATTGTGATTTCCAAATCATTGCCACTCAATGCTATGCAAAAGTCATGGAGGCCATCTGCATTGGGAGATCTATAGGAAAGTGGAGAGCTAATTCTTAGATCCACAATCATTACCAAGTTAACAAAGAGAGTTTTCATGTTGTTGTTGTTATCTTTCATTTTCAGTGATGAGCGTGGTTGAGTGATGTGTGTTTAGTGATTGATTTTGACTTTAAACTCCTGTTTTCTGTGTCTATTTTACTCTTTGCTTGAGAACCCCATACTCTGATGTTGGATCCGAATTCCTCAGCAATAAGTGTAGAAACTTTCTATGGTTGTGAAATCGTGGCTTCTAGGTGGGAGTATTAATATGCTATGGGCAATCCTTATTTTAACCTCGGTAATCTTTGCTCAATGCACGACATGGAAGGATCAACAACCACTACAAGAAAAAGGGGGGCGTATCGACGCCCCCGAATTGGAAAAAAAAATGAGGAGCGTCGCTTATGCGACGAAGTCGTCGCATAAGCGACGGTAGGAATTTCGGATTTTTTTTTGGCCCGACCCTCCTCGCATAAGCGACGATATGCGACGCTACTTAAAAAGCTTTGCTATTACCATCGCTAATTAGCGACGCATTTAATGCCGTTGGCAAACTATATGCGACGCTCTGCAATGTAAAAAAAAAAATTCATTTCTCCCGGCACATTTGTGTTGGGACTTGGACGCGAGCAAGAACAGAGAGACCGAGAGAGAGAGAGAGAGAGAGAGAGATAGAGAGAGAGAGAGAGAGAAAGAGCACGTGCGAGAGGGAGAGAGAGAGAGAGCGAGACCATTGGCAGGTATGCGCACACACACACACTTACACACACATACATATGTACACACACATATACACGCATAGACACACACACACATACGCATAGACACACACACACACACATACACACAAATACACACACATATACACACATACACAATGCATAATGCATACACATGCACACATGCACACATAATGCATACACATGCACACACATATACACATGCACACACATATACATGCACACACATAATGATGCATTCACACACATACACATGCATACACACAGACACACATATACACTTACACATCCAAACATACACACTCATAGACACACATTCATACACACACACATCCAAACATACACACTCATAGACACACATACACATACACATAGACGCGCACACACACACACACACACATATGATGCAGACATGACCTACGTTCCCTGAGAGGAGGATGAGAGCGAGTTTGAAGCTCTAGAAAGTGAGGTGGATGCTGACCTTTGGCTGGAAGATGTTGAGCATCCAAGCAGTTCTCATAGACGTAGGTGAACATGTGTATGGATAGCCAGCTTGTACTATGGATCTCCTTTGTCTTGTACTATGGACAACCAACTTGTACTATGGATCACCTTTGGCTTGTTAATACATACAACTTTTTTTTTTGAGAAAAACAGGAAAATATAATATAACTCGGCAAGTTACATCAGTGCAAAGGGCAGGAGCACCTCACAACTAGGAAAATTACAAAGAGGCTAGCATGGCAAACCTAAGGTGAGAATACAATTGGGCTAACAAAGCCTTCCATCTAGTGTACTTGTGTTCACTAAAGATACATTGAAGTTCTTGAGGGGAGAGACTGGGCTTGGTAATACAATTGACAAGTCCACTGGCAACCTTGCCAGGGTTACATGAAGGGGAGTAAGGAAGTTCCTTCTCACCTGCCCAAAGACCTGGTTATTTCTACTCATCCAAATGGCCCACAGGATGTGACCTCTCCATGTGTACCACAACAGGAGGTCCATATTCTTGCAGCAGCCAATCAGAGCATCCAACTTCTGTAATTTGGGAGCATTAATTCTCTGAAGGAAGTTATCCACAGGTTCCTAGAAAGATTTAGCATGAACACATTAAGAAAAGAGGTGGTAAACATCCTCCACCCTGCCACAGAATGCACATTTGCCACCATCAACAAATATTTTCTTGACTCTGGGGCCCACCCACAACCCTTGGTGAATGATCAGCCACTCGAGAAAGGACTGCTTGCTGCTATCAAGGTAAGCCCACATAGATTTAAATCTATACATCCATTGAGTTGGGGTCCAACAGAGACTCCATTTCCTGTTCAGCTGTTCGCTGATGCCTTGCATAGAACCATTGCTTTTTTTGAAATTCTTATAAATGAGGGCTGCCACATCGAAAAGCTTGAGCTCCTTCTAGAAACACTGGTTCAATTGATTTTCCAGCATTCTCTTGTGGGACAGGAGCACCTGCATACAAGCAAGGGAGGTGTTATTCCTATTGACAAGGGCATGGTCATCCAACACATTCCCATTACACATAAAGTCATTCCAGGATTTATAGGAAAGCCTGTGACACTTATGCTCTTTAATAAAGATTTTTCCATTGTTCCAATGAGCCAGCAAGTAAAAGTCAGACAAAGAGCTCCAGATGTCAAGAGGGATGAATAAGGCTTTAGCGTTGAACGAAGCATTCCAGAATCTGCACACCAGGGGGCCCCAACAGGGGAGATAGGGTGTGGACAAGAAACAATATCCCAAAGGTTCAAACCATGCCAAGACCTGTACTTAGAAACAAAAAAATTATGCAGATTCCTATGAATTAAGGCAGACCATATTTCATTGCACCCTATGCTTCTTAGGATCCATTTAGCAGCCAAGTTGTCAGCCATCTTTAAAGGGCACTTAATACCCCCTTTCTCTTTAAGAAGGCAACAAGTATCCCAACAAACTTTAGCAATCCTTTTCCTGCTAGCTGAACCACCCCATAAGAATCTTTTAGCCAAAGAAATAGCCTCACCCAACTGGTTCTTGGAAGGAGACCAGCAAGACAGAAAATAGACAAGTTTAGGCAACAAGTAGTGATTAAGAATAAAGGCTCTATGGGGCACGGAGCTGTTAGAATCATACCACTTAGCCATGTCCCTTTTAAATTTGTCATACACCCACTCCCATCTCTGAGCGAAGGACACATTGAAACCCATGGGTATCCCAAGAAGTCTGAAGACCTCCCCATCCTTTATCAAGCTGAAGCCAAGATTAGTAATAGGGTCAGGGATCACATTGTTAGCTACTCTAAAACCACTTTTGTTGTGGTTAACCCTAGACCCACTAGCCAGACAAAAAATATCCAAGCATCCAAGGAATTTGGTCAAGGAATTGATTCCAACTTTCAAAACCACATTAGTATCATCGGCAAACATCTGCAAGCAAAGAGAGGAGGGGGAATTAGGAATCTGAATATCTTCAATAGTACCATTAGCTATAGCATCCTTGACAAGCCAACCTAAAGCATCACTGGCTATGGCAAATAAGAGGGGGGCAAGAGGACACCCTTGTCTTATGGACCTAGTCAACTTGAAGGGTTCAGACATGTGCCCATTGACAACAACCCTAGAGCAAGCATTACCAAAAAGAGTACTGACATAATTGATAAATCTCCTTCCCAACCCTAAGTCATGGAGAGACTCCAATATGGTCCCATTCAATCCTATCATAGGCTTTGTCAAAATCAATTTTAAAAAAGTAGTAGTCCTGACCAGAGTCCCTAGCATAGTGCATGCCTTCCTAGAGGGATATGATAGCATCCAAGATGAATCTACCCTTTATACAACCTTTCTGCTCAGGGAGAATGAATTGAGACATCATGGGGCTAAGCCTCCTAGCCAAAGTGGAAGCAAAAATTTTTTATATAGTGTTCAAGCAGGTTATAGGCCTCCAGTTGTTAAGGTCTTCTTTGGGCCCCTTCTTATGAATGAGCCTAATGACCCCAGTGTTAATAGTGCAAGGGAGAAATCCTTTACTAACAACTTCTTCCCATATCAAGAGAATGTAGGGAGTGAGAAAATCCTTTAAAATGATGAAAAATTCATTCGACAAGCCATCAATTCCAGGAGACTTACATGGTTTCAATTTATTGATGGTTTCTTTGATCTCACCGGCAGTGAGGGGCAGGTCCAGAAGGGGAACTAGGCTCTGAGGAATCATTTTTTTCCTTTTTATGGCAATGGTGGCTCTCGCCCTCTGGATGTCCTCCCCCCACTTGGGAGACACAGAGAAAACATCCATAAAGAAGCACTTGGCCTCCTGAACAGTCTCCTCAATATTAGTGGTGAAGCCACCTTCCTTTTTCTTTAACTAAGGGATAAAATCCCTAATTTTTCTTTTTTTTGTGAGAGAAAACATATGCTTATTATTCTTATGCATGTTCTCACTCCAAAATTCTCGAGATATGGCAAGGGAGTTTCTAGCTTCCATATATCTTTCTTTACACAACCTCAAAGCTTGATCTGCAACATGCATAATGGACCTGTTCTGCCTGGACTGATCCTCTTGCAACATAACAGAGACTAACTCCTCAAATGACAAGGCATTTGGATTGCCTTTCATCATCAACCGAAGAGTAGAAGCAAAACTCTGATATGAATCAGGAAGACCATTCAGAATGGTTCGCACAAGTGAGCTATCCGGTATAACCTCATCAGCAGAAATCAACTATTCCTTCAATTCTTTGATCTTTGTTAGAAAACTGTCCATAGAATCACCTTCATTTATGTGCTCACTCTCCAACTATTTTCGGAGGTAAGCAACACGAGCCTCATTCCTAGCTTGGTACAATGTGGTAAGTGTATCCCAAGCATCCTTAGCTGTTCTACAAGAGCGAATGTGAGGAATAATGGCATGTTTGACACACAAAGGTATCAATGCATGTGCCTAGGCATCTCTACCATCCCAACGAATTCACTGTGCAGTAGGTGCAGCAGAAACGGGAGCACGAACAAGAATACGCAGAATATCATAATCTTCGACACCTTCTGCATCAACTTTAGTACCTACAGTTGTAATAGGTGCAGGTGTGAGAGGACGTTTTTCAACACCCTACACAATGTTCCATAGTCCTTTTGCAACCAATACATGTGGCATCATATAGGCCCATAGCGGGTAGTTGGTACCATCCAACTTATCCTCAATAGCCAACATACGGAATACATCACTGCTTTCAGCCATGGTCGGTGACTAAAATACCTTGATGCAAAAAATTGGCTGTATCTCAAAAATTTGAACAAAACTGCCCAAATGAATTCTACTAAACGTGTAGCAGAGTTTGAGACGCTTAAACTGGCGAACCACAACTGGTATATACCAAAATTTGTGCGATTCTGAGACTACAACCGGAGAGGTGTCGACAACGCCCTAGATGAAGCCGCGATCTGCTCTGATACCAATTCTTGGAGTTAGACATCTGCGAAAGCACGCGAACAACACAAGGAAGAAGAAGAAGCTTGGCACACAACACACAATACTGAATGTATTACCACTAGAATGTACAAAGATCAGTAGCCCATTAGGGCAATAGGCGTATATACAAGCCGGGGGAAAAAACCTCCTAAAGAGGGAAAAAAGTGCCCGAGCGATTCTAGAGTGTTCACACACATCACTACCTAAATATATCAACAAAAACTTCAAACAATAGTAAACACCCATTCTTCATCCTGCACAAGGTTAGCATACTTTGTTTTTGGAGTAGAGGCCTCTATAACAACCATTCCCGCCTTTCTTTTTTCTTTGCCTCTTTAGCAGCCAGTTTTGGAGAGTTCTTTATGATATGGTCATTTCCTTTACAATACTTGCAAAACAATTTCTGCTTTTCTGATTTCTTTTCATATTTGTCTTCCCTCTTCGATTGTGTAGAATTGGCAGATTTTTGTTATTAGTTGAAGAGCCCCATTTTTCTTTGCCCTTCTGACTAGCGAGAAAAGCTTGATCTGCAACATGCATAATGGACCTATTCTGCCTAGATTGACCTCCTTGTAACAGAACTCCTCGAATGACAATGCATTTGGATTGCCTTTCATCATCAACCAAAGATCAGTAGAAGCAAAACTTTGATATGAATCAAGAAGACCATTCATAAGGGTCTGCACAAGTGAGCTATCTAGTATAACCTCATCAGCAGAAATTAACGGTTCTTTCAGGTCTTTGATCTTTGTTAGAAAAGTGTCCATAGGATCACCTTCATTCATGTGCTCACTCTCCAACTATTTTTGGACGTAAGCAACATGAGCCTCATTCCTAGCTTGGTACAATGTGGTAAGTGTATCCCAAGCATCCTTAGCTGTTCTGCAAGAGCGAATGTGAGGAATAATGGCACGTTTGACAAACAAAGCTATCAATGCATGTGCCTCGGTATCTCTGCCATCCCAAGAAATTTACTCTAGATGCAGCAAAAACTAGAGGACGAATAGGAATATGTAGAATACCATCATCTTCGACACCTTTTGCATCAGCTTAGTACCTGTAATTGTAATAGTTACAGGTGTGATAGGACGTTTTTCAACACCCTGCACCATGTTCCACAGTCCTTTTGCAACCAATACATGTCGCATCATATAAGCCCACAACGGGTATTTGGTACCATTCAGCGTATCCTCAATGGCAAACATACAGAATACATCACTGCTTTCAGCTATGGTCGGTGACTAAAATACCTTGATGCAAAAAATTGACTGTATCTCAGAAAGTTGAACAGAATTGCCTAGATGAATTTTGCTAAACTTGTAGCAGCCTTCGAGAGCGATTTTGAGACTTCAACCAGAGAGGTTTTGATGATGCCCTCGATGAAGCGACGACCTGCTCTGATACCAATTGTTGGAGTTAGACATGTGCGGAAGCATGTGAACAACACAAGGAAGAAGAAGAAGCTTGGAGCACAACACACAATACTGAATGTATTACCACTAGAATGTACAAAGATAATTAGCCCATTAGGGCAATAGAATATATACAAGCTGTTGGAAAAAAACCTCCTAAAGAGGGAAAAAAGTGCCCCGGTGGTCCTAGAGTGTTCACACACATCACTACCTAACTATATCAACAACCTATAACCCTAATTGGTTTCTTATCTTTGTACATTCACTTGGTAATACATTTTGTATTGTGTTAGTAAGACAATGGATTACACCAATTCACGTGTACAATATGCATAGCGTCCCTCTCCTTGACCTTAGGCTGGGGAAAGAAGAGAAAAATAAATAGATAGAAGAGATTAACGACAGTGCGAATCCAAAAAGGAGAGAGAGAGAAGGCTAGAAATGGATAAACAAGAGAAAAAATAAATTGATAAAAGAGATTAACGAAAGTGAGAATTGAGAAAGGAGAGAGAGAGAGAAGAGTCAGAATTGGACAAACATGAAATAGAAAAGTAACTATTATGCTACTTCATAATTCATAATTATGAACTCCTATGATAAACCATTTATCAGCAATCTATGAGAAAAAAGATTTATTTTATTGGTGTTGTGATGAATCTAACTTTGAAAGAAAAGTTCGTTGTTGAAAAAATTGCATGATTTGTAATAATGGAGGACTCTCACTAGCATAGCACCATGAATTCCCAAAGACATATAGATGAGAATTTCAGCAGCTCACCTTCGAGAAACTTCCTAATGGTCAATTCCTTCATTTGATGCCTCACTTGTGACATAGGTCTTGATCGTTAGCTTGATGTTTTTTTAAATAAATTTCATCATTCTTATATCGACTTGTTGCATGCAAAGCTAAAAATCATTCTTATATCTTTTATGTGGAGAAAAGGTGGAAGTAGTGTCACTACATGTCTTTTATCGTAGCTACAAGTCATTTATAAGGTTAGAAGGACACTCGAAATGTTCCGAATGTTCACTTTTAGCACTTTAGTACCATATCATAAGATGGCCATAATGACATGAATTACTTAAGATAAAAGGCATATTTTAAATTATAAATAAAGATAAATAAAACTTCCAAGAAAGTTAGAGAGAATTACAAGGAAGGTTTATAACTTTTCATCCCTTTATTGACCCATTTTGTTTTGAACTTATTATTTTCTAAAACGAACACACGCGAACCATTTAGTGGGGGACCCATTTATTTTTCAACTTATTGGTTTCTAAAATCTAAATGGGGGCGATGTCTTACAAATTCTAATCATTTTACCTAAACATGCTAGGGATTCCTCAACTGATCACTTTTTGGGAGTCACGTCAAAGTTATGTGGAGATCTTTCCTTCCAAATCTTCGAAGCACTTCACATCTTATGAAATTCCATGGAGAAAACGAATAGCTATTGCTAATTCTCCAAACACTACAACGAATACGGGCGTATAGCGACGGTTAAGGCGACAGAATTTCGTCACTATAAAATTGCAACTTGCATCGTAATTAGCGTCAGGCGTGGATCATCAATTATACGACACAAAAAATGACCGTATTTGCGACTTGGATTGCGACACTCCCGTACAACGTCGCTTAAACAATGCTACTTAAAGGTGTCGCTTAAGCGAAGTTTTTTTGCATCGCATATGCGCCGCTGATAACCGTCGCATCAGCGACGACGCTAAAGCAAAGGTCGCTTATACGACGAAGAATAGCATCGCTTACACGACGATCTATTGATGGACAAAAATTAAAACGTTGGAGGCTGTGCAATCGGCATTTTCACACATCCGATCGAAGAGCTCTCCAACGTTCGCAATTGCACTGCGCTTACGAGCTGAAGCAAGTATATGCAGAATTGTTATTTTTCTTAAGCTCTCTGTTATTGTCTCCCTTTGTCTTTGTTTCTTTCTTTCTACATCTCTCTCTCTAGATCTCTCTCTCTCTCTAGATCTCTCTCTCTCTCGCTCTCTCTCTCTCTCTCTTTTCTTTCTCTCTTTATTGTAGGTTATTCAAGAAGCTAACCAAGCAAAAACTATGGCTAACAATTGTAAGTACAATTTCTATTATTTCTAGATCATTTGAATTGTGTTATTTTCGTTACATACCATGCTCACACTTATTGATATGCACTCATACACTTAAACATGATGAAGATGCACACACACATGCATATACCTACATATACACATATACATGCACATACACACACATACACATAGAGTTATACATATACACACACATACACAAGATCATGCACATATTGATACATACATATACACTTATACATGCACATGCATATACATACATATACACACACATACACATGCACATACATACATATACACACACATACATATACACTTAGGTACACACATATGAATGAATTATATAATTAAAGTATTAAAACACATATACACATGCACACACACATGCACATACCTAGATATACACATATACATGCACATACACACACATACACATAGAGTTATACATATACATGCATATACATATACACACATACACATGCACATGCACATACTCATACACACATATATACTTATACATGCATGTGCACATACATACACATACACACACATATACATGCACATACATACATATACACACACATACATATACACTTAGGTACACACATATGAATGAATTATATAATTGAAGTATTAAAACACATATACACATGCACACACACATGCACATACCTACATATACACATATACATGCACATACACACACATACACATAGAGTTATACATATACATGTATATACATATACACACACATACACATGCACATGCACATACTCATACACACATATACACTTATACATGCACATGCACATACATACATATAAACACACACATACACATGCACATACATACATATACACACACATACATATACACTTAGGTACACACATATGAATGAATTATATAATTAAAGGATTAAAAGACATGCTTAATATAAACAATAATAACAATTAATAGAACAAAACTCTTCATTACTTAATACCATACGCACAATTCAAAACATAACGGAAATGAAAAATATATAGATAAAAAATATATATATATATCTATATAGATAAAAAAAAAAATATATATATATATATATCAATGTAAATACATATAATCCAATGTCATAATCAACTGAAATCCTAATCATCATCATCATGATCATCATCATCATCAGCAATATCATGATCATCCTGATCTTCCTCATCCTCATCGTCATGATCACCCTGTGACGATCGAGATCGTCCCTCCTGTGTTTGTCTCTCCACCTCATCCATATTTGTCTCCCCATAATACTCCTGTATTACATATAACAAACATAAATCAATAAAATAATTAAAACATTCATAACAACAAAATAATTATATAAAATTTAAAAATACTCACAAAAGCATCAGGATGATCTTGTATATACTTGCCCAAACGCCGATATTCAAAATGTGTAGCATACTCGATCTCGTGTTTCATAGGATATCGGCCATAATCCTTTCGCTGCAATGAAACAAATAAAAAACATTAGTTGCTTGCATTTTAACTAAAATAAAAAATATACTCACAATAACACATATACTTACAAACGTAGCTACAAAACCATTATGGACCATTTGGCCTAAGTGCGATGTGTGGCCCGACTCCACTCTCTTCTTTGCAGCATCCTGTTTATTCAAGAAAAACATACATAAATTAAATGTAAAAAATTACTAAAATATATAAAAAATATTAATATAAACTATTAATTTGTGTACCTTCTGCTGAGGAAATGACTCCTCAAGATGTAGCTGTCTACGAAAAAACTGCCACGACTCAGGTGGTATGTTAGCTCGCCTCTTATTTTTTTCGACCATACAATATCTCTTGCTAATTTAATCTCAAACAAAAAAAAAGTCAGAATACATACACATATATACACACACATACACAAACACATACACATACCCACATACACATATACATGCAAACATATACGCATGCATATATGTATATATATACACATATACATACATATAACATAAACACACATATACATATCCACATATATACGCACACACACATGCATGCATATACACTCAATCATACAAAATACATGCATTTATCCCACAATAATATGTAGTTGTGTATATGTGAATATGTGTGTATGTGTAAATGTGTATATGTGAATATGTGTGTATGTGTAAATATGTATATGTGAATTTTTTATTTATGTAGATAATCAAATTATTAATATCAAATACCATTATTTGTAGATTCTGATCAATCAGATGGAACTCCACCACCATCTCCTCATCGTGCAACGACTTTATACTGTAAGTATATGAAATATTTAATTTTAACTATATTTGATGGATACATAACTTATATTTTTTTTTATGTTTCTTATGATGTGCAGATTCTGATCAATCAGAGGGTACTCCACCACCTCCTACCCATGCAACAACTTCACATGTGTCCTCCGATAGGAATTATGATGAATTTTACTATCAAGAGCATATTATATGTTGGTGTAACTCTTGTTATGGCACGTATCGAAGACCACGATTGGAATGTATTCAACGTGAGGTAGAGTATGGTACTTTTGAGTGTGCACCATCACCTAGTCAACGTGATAATGCTTGGGTATGTATTTTTTTTATATATTAATATCATTATTTTATTTAAAAACCATGTATAAAATAAAATTATTATTGATATACAGGAATACTTGCTCGATGATGATGATGATGATGATTTTTCTCATAATGTTAATATACCTCGTACACGTCATGGACTTAATGTTCATCAATTACAAGCAGAGGTTTTTAGAAATCCTCTACCTCCTGGTTTAGAGAATGAAACGGCTGGAGATTATCCATTGCCAGCTCGTGATCGTTCTTTAGTACAAACATATGATAGAAGAAGATATGGAGGATGGAATAGAGAACCACTTCCTTTAGATGGAGAGGTTTTCAACTTTTGGGGTAATCGCTATATGATTGCTCCATCCACTATTACTAATGCTGGTCGTGGTCTCTTTATTGTAGAGGATTTGTATGTGCCTCCGAACTCTGAAGTCACTCTTATGTCATTTTGTGGTCCTATATATGGATGGGGAGATTGGCATCGACTTTCACGTTATGTTCAAAGCATGAGTACTTATGGAATATGCTTGAATGCAGCATCCCTTACTAGTAGAAGGATTTTACATGTAGAAAATGAAAGATTATATATTGATGGAAGACCTTACACACATGGAAATATAGCAGGTTTAATAGATAGTAGTCGAGGGTTACATAATAGTTCAAGGACTAATTGCACATTTGAGGAGTGTGAAAATAGTTATGAATCACCATACATGAGTAGAGATGTATCAAGATACATAGTTGTCAATGCTATTACTACATTACATGCTGGTGATGAACTATTAGTGAATTACGGATGGCGTAGACCTCCAAGAGCACCTTTTAGCTAGAGAGATTAAAAATTTTCTAACCATATTTAATAAGTTATATACTTAATTTTATATTTGAAGTTTAATTTTTATTCATTTATGCAATACTAATGAGTTTTATTTATATGTGTAGATTGCAACGTATGATGTTGATGATATTCGTCCAAAGCATTCACAATTACCAGTAAGACCTCATTTATCAGAAGCTTCCATGAGGAGGCTACGCAAAACTAATCCTATGCAATATGCAAAGTTGAAAGATCTATATTTAAAAGATGATAAAGTACAAGATTTGTGTGACAATGATGAAGATGATGGCATGGTAGATTTTATTGAGGATTGGTATCAAAATGACAGTGAGAGCATGGATATTTCTAAAAATGAGAAATATCTTCGAGAGGAATGTCTAAAGCATGTATATGAAGGAAGTCGTTTGACACGACTAAATGCGAGCTTACTTATTCTCAACCTTCAAAATCGTTTTGGATGGAGTAATGTATTTGTTTCGACACTATTAAGGTATAAATTTCAATTTTCTATCTATATATATATATATATATATATATGCATATATATATATATATATATATATATATATATATATATATATATATATATATATATATATATATATATATATACATGCAGGTTTTTATTCTTACTTTAGATAAGGTAAGAACAAGAACTTGAATTGAATGGAAACTTTTTGTCCGCGCATCTTTTAAAACTATTAATGCATCTTTCCAAATATTTGCAATGGTGACCTGGATGAGTCGCATGCACAGAGGTTACTCAGGAGACAGCAATCTGATTATAATGGAGTAGTTCACTTTGTATCCTAAAGTTCAGATGCTCATCATTGACATGCAAGAGGTTTACTGCATACCCGAGAAATCCTACTCTATCTTGAGTAACCTCTGTGCATGCGATTCATCCAGGTCACCATTATATGAACATATGTGTGAATTGACAAGATACGATTGTTTGGATGGCAGGATACGATTGTTTGGATGGCGGGATACGATTGTTTGTTTTGGAGGATATGAATGATTTGTCGATTCACACATATGTTCAGTTTGAAAGTGTGAATCGACAAATCATTCAATGAAGGTACATACTTCATATCATCCAAGACAAACAATCGTATCCTGCCATCCAAATTTTGTGTAAATATTTTGAAAGATGCATTAATAGTTTTAAAAGATGCGCGGACAAAAAGTATCTTTTCAATTCAAGTTCTTGTTCTTACCTTATCTAAAGTAAGAATAAAAACCTGCATGTATATATGTATATATATTTATTTACCTTTTTTAATATATCTTTTTTTGATAAACTTATAGGTTATTATCTGAAAAGATTTTACCAAGTCAGAATATTCTTCCTACCTCACATGATGAAATGAAGATGATAATCAACAATCTTGGTATAGATTATCAATGTATGCATGCATGTCCTAACGATTGTATTTTATATAGAGGTGAATATGCAGACTTTTTGACATGTCCCAAATGTCAATCTCCTCGATATAAGGGTGAAGAAGGTAAAATCCGGAAAAAGGTATTGAGACATTTTCCATTGGCTCCACGGATTAGACATATGTTTCAAAGCCCCGAATTATCAAAGCTTTTGACTTGGGGACATGATCACAAAAGTACTGATGGAATAATCAGAATTGCTCATGATAGTGTTTCTTTTCAGCATATTGATTCTATATGGCCTGAATTTGCACAAAATCCACAGAATCTAAAGTTAGGAGTTGCATTAGATGGGGTTAATCCATTCTCCATGAAATCAAGTAAATGGTCAACATGGCCAGTGGTAGTCATAAACTACAATCTTCCGCCATATCTTAGCATTAAAAAGGAACATTTAATGCTTTCACTTTTAATCCCAGGGAAAAGACAAGTTAAAGATATGAATGTATATCTTGCTCCTCTCATTGACGATCTTCAAGAGTTATGGAGAGGTATTAATGTCATTGATGTATCCAAAAGCATCAATGAAAGACATATTACGATTCATGGTATTGTGGCTTGGACTATTCACGATTTTCTTGGATATGGCGTTTGTTTAGGTATTGATGTAATTTTTTTATTCAATATGCATGTAAATAAATATGATTTAATCTGATTATATTTTTATCATTTTCCATGATGGAGGAATATCTACTAAGGGTTATAAAGCTTGTCCGTGTTGTGGTGATTGGTTGAGACCAATCTATAGTAAGAATCTCAACAAAAATATTTATCTTCGACATCGACGATTCTTGCCTGATGATCATCCATTAAGATCCAAAAGAGAAGCGATACATTTTAATGGAAAGCTTAAAACAGGCCAATATCCAAAACCTATGACGCCTATGGATTGGTATAAAAAATGGACAGATAGACCTGTGATAGATCCAGAAGCAGAATTCTTCAGTGATGATTCAGATAATGAGTATGTGAACAGAGGTAAAGGGGAATTGGCACTCGTAGAGAACATATCACTATGGTATTCTTTGGAGTATTGGAAAGAGTTAAAAGTATGTCATCATCTTGATCCTATGCATATATTCAAAAATATTGGTTATTCACTATGGCAGCATCTTCTTGGACTAAAAGATACCACAGCATCAAGGAATGATTTGAAAGATCAAAAATCCAAACCAAAGTTATGGCCAGTTTTTGACAGACATCGACAAGAAACGACTTATGCATCTGCTCCTTGGGTACTTACAACAAAAGAGATACAGACTATCAACAATAGAATTCAATTGATCAAGACTCCTATAGGATATGGAGCATCGTTTCAAAACATGTTTACTATGGATGATAAGAGCTTATCTGGGTTAAAGACCCATGACTGGCATAACTTTTTGAAACATATTTTACCTTTGGTTATCGATGGATGTACAACGAAAGGAGTACGAGATGTGATCTATCGTCTTGGATCACTTATAAGGTAATTATGATACTTTTATATTTAATATGTATGAATATTGGATATCTTTTATTTTTTAATTAACTTCTTTACAATTGTTTTTATGATTTGTATAGGTGGATTACATCGAAAGAGATCGATAAAAATTCGATCCCACAAAAAAAACCTGAATGCAAAGAGCTACTATGTTTGATGGAAAAAGAACTTTCTACTTCATTTTTTGATATTCAAGTTCATTTACTAGTCCATCTTGTAGATGAGATAGAGATTGCTGGTGTTGTCAACACTTGATGGATGTTTTGGGTCGAGCGATTTATGGGAATACTAAAAGGTTACGTGCGACAAAGAACAAAACCAGAAGGATCCATGGCAAAGGGTTGGATGCTTGAAGAGTGCATGTATTACGTTAGTGAGTACCTTAAAAGAGTTCATGAAGAAGCTCCACGTGCATGGACCAACGAGTCTTCTTCAAAAATAACAGATGAGGTATTATCAGGTAAGGGGGTTCCATTCTTATTTACATTTCAAGAAAAAATGATGTTTCTACTTTTGTAGCATATAATAGTGAATGCATGCAAGCATTCCTTAGCGAGTACGAGGAACTTCAAAGTCTCCAAAGTAAAAGGCGAAAAAACAAAAGATCTAGACGTAATCTCGATAATAATGAGATTACAGATATACCCTCTTTCACGGATTGGCTATATAGTCGTTTGCAACGCGCCAACGCAAATAATGAAGAAATCTCAGATGAGCAAAGAGAGTTAATGATAAGTTGTGAACAAAAGGTAATTTTATTAAAATATATATTTTAATTTTTTCATATATGTATGTTAGTTTCTATTTACTAATTGAATTTATTTTGCAGGCTCGAATGTTCACTAATATGTGGGCTTTTGGACAGCATATTAAAATCAAAGCCATTGATTCTTTACGTAAAACAGAGGATTCTAGTATTGTTGCTTGTTTCAAGCAACTATCAGGTGCTAGCTCAAAAGACACGAACCTTATAGATAGCGAACTTGGTTACGTAGGAACTATTGTTGGTATCTATGAAATTTCATTTCGTACATTCAAACAGGTAGAAAAAAGTTTATATACTTTTTTTAGAGTTAGTTATTTTTTTAAGCACCTCATAATGGGACGTTTTTGTTGTTATATATTTTGATAGGTCATTTTGAAGGTTCACTCGTATCGAGCGGAGTATAAAGGTAGTAATTCTACAATAAGAAAGAAATTATCTGGGTTTTGGGCAATTGATTCTTCCAAGGTAATGCGATCTCCTAAAGAACCATATATTCTTCCTAGGCATATTGAACAAGCATTTGTTTATAAAAACCCAGATGCTCATCCTTGATGGCAAGTCATTCATGTGCAACCTAGAGGTAGGTCATTGTTTGAACAATTTATTGTTAGAGAGATTGAAGAAAGTCCTCTTGATGATTCAGCATCAGATACTGATACATCAACATCTGGAATAGAAATTAGACTCATTATACGTGATAATGATACTAATCTTTTTTATGAAGAGGATAATTCTCTACATGCTGATTCTACTGATGAGGAAGAGGAATTACCAGAAATAGATATTAATCCACCAATAGATGATGTGATTCATGAGAAAATAGATTTAACAATAGAAGAAATAAATGAAATCAATAAGGATAATGAAGATGAGACTATATTGATGTCTTACCAAAATGATGGCAATAATGAAAACATATGAGCAGATTAGATAGTAACTTGAAGCTTCTGAATGGATATCAGATAATAGGTTTTGTTTTATTAACTTGAATAACGATGAATCCTACTAGAGAGATGAAATCATGTTCTTCTAAGTTAGAACATGAACCTCGGGGGTATGCCTAATTATTTTATATATAGCTTTATCTTCGAGGAGTAAATTCTTATCATGTATGTATGCATATGTGTGTGTATTCATGTGTATTATATGTATACATATATTAGTATGCATATATATGTATTTCATGTATATGTATGTGTTTGCAGGTGTGTGATATATGTATACATGTGTTAAATATGCATATGTGTATATATGCATATGCATTTATGTAAAATATTCATGTATTCATGTACGTAATATATGCAAGTGTTTATAATTATGTACATGTATATATGTATATGTGTCTATGTGTAAATATGTACATGTAAATATGTATGCATGTATATATTGGTATGCATCATTATGTGTGTCTATGTATGCATGTGTATGCATCATTACGTGTGCATGTGTCTATGTGTGTATGTGTGTGTATATGTGTGTGTGTATATGTGTATGTGTGTGTGTTTATGAGTGTGTATGTGTTTATGTGTATGTATGTATCTATGTGTGTGTATGTGTCTATGTGTGTATGTGTATGCATGTATGTATGCATATGTGTGTGTATGCATATGTATGTGTGTGTATGCATCATTATGTGTGTCTATGTATGCATGTGTATGTGTGTATGCATCATTACGTGTATGTGTCTATGTGTGTATGTGTGTGTGTATGTGTGTGTGTCTATGTGTATGTGTGTGTGTCTATGAGTGTGTATGTATTTATGTGTATGTATGTATCTATGTGTGTGTATGTGTATGCATGTATGTATGCATATGTGTGTGTATGCATAATTATGTGTGTATGTGTCTATGTGTGTATGTGTGTGTGTATACATTATGAGAGTGTATGTAAGGATGTGCATTATGTATGCATATAAGTATGTATGTATGCATATGCATATGCATTATGTATGCATATGCATATGCATTATGTATGCATATGTGTGTGTGTATGCATATGCATGTAAGTATGTATGTATGCATATGTGTGTGTGTATGCATATGCATGTAAGTATGTATGTATGCATATGCATATGCAATATGTATGCATGTATGTGTATGTGTGTGTATGCATATATGTGTGTGAATGTGTGTGTGAATGTGTGTGTACATGTGTCTGTATGTGTGTATGCATGTGTATGTGTGTGTATGCATCATTATGTGTGTATGTGTATCTGTGTGTGTCTATGTGTATGTGTGTGTATCTATGAGTATGTATGTGTTCATGTGTGTGTATGTGTCTATGTGTGTATGTATCTGTGTGTGTGTATGTATCTATGCATGTGCATTATGTATGCATGTAAGTATGTATGTACATTATATGCATATGCATATGCATTATGTATGCAAATGTATGCATGTATGTGTTTATGTGTGTATGTCTCTCTATGTGTGTGTATGTGTGTATGTGTGTGTATATGTGTCTGTATGTGTGTATGCATGTGTACGTGTGCGTATGCATGTGTATGTGTGTATGTGTCTATGTGTGCATGTGTGTGTATATACTATATGTGTGTGTGTCTATGTGTATGTTTGTGTACCTATGAGTGTGTATGTGTTTATGTGTGTATGTGTCTATGTGTGTGTATGTGTTTATGTGTGTATGTGTATGCATGTATGTGTATGTGTGTGTATGTCTCTCTATGTGTCTGTGTGTGTATGCATATATGTGTGTGTGTATATGTGTGTCTATGTGTGTATGCATGTGTATGTGTGTGGATGCATCATTATGTGTGTATGTGTCTGTGTGTGTATATGTGTGTGTATGTGTGTGCGCGTCTATGTGTGTGTATGTGTGTGCACGTCAATGTGTATGTGTGTGTGTCTATGAGTGTGTATGTTTGGATGTGTGTGTGTATGAATGTGTGTCTATGAGTGTGTATGTTTGGATGTGTAAGTGTATATGCGTGTCTATGTGTGTATGCATGTGTATGTGTGTGAATGCATCATTATGTGTGTGCATGTATATGTGTGTGCATGTATATGTGTGTGCATGTATATGCATTATGTGTGCATGTGTGTATGTGTATGCATTATGCATTGTGTATATGTGTATATGTGTGTGTATTTGTGTGTATGTGTGTGTGTGTCTATGCGTATGTGTGTGTGTGTCTATGCGTGTATATGTGTGTGTACATATGTATGTGTGTGTAAGTGTGTGTGTGTGCGCATACCTGCCAAAGGTCTCGCTCTCCTTCTCGCGTCCAATTCCTGGCACAAATGTGCCCGGAGAAATGAATTTTTTTTTTACATTGCAGAGCGTCGCATATGCGACGCTCTGCAGTTTGCCAACGTCGTTAAATGCGTCGCTAATCAGCGACGGTAGTAGCGACGCTTTTTAAGTAGCGTCGCTTATGCGACGCTATCATCGCTTATGCAACGAGAGTCGGGCAAAAAAAAATTCCGAAATTCCTACCGTCGCTTATGCGACGACTTCGTCGCATAAGCGACGCTCCTCGTTTTTTTTCCGATTCGGGGGCGTCGCTACGCCCCCCTTTTTCTTATAGTGAAATAAAACTTGTTTCCAATTAACTTGATGAGGTAAACTAAAGAGCTTATTGATGCATTGCTAAGTCTAGATTCATTTAGGATAGGAGAAGAAAAGGTGACCCAGGCCTTCCCTAACGTTAGAGCATCACTTACACTAAGGTGGGGCAGTGTGGGGTTTACTTGCTTTGACATTGGTTCATATCCCACTATGGAGGATTTTCCACATAGGGACTTCTTTCTTGCTTTCAATAAGCGGGTGCCATAGGTCCTGGAACTTGAAATTCCATCTAATCCAAAACCAATCGAAACATCACTTCTTGCTAAGCACTCGATAAAAGTTGTAATTACGTCTAACTCTGAGAATATCATCAATTGTTTTTCCATTCTTCCATCACAAGGCATTCCATCGAGGGGGGACCATGGCCACTCTTAGGGAGGTTGATTTTGTGTCTTAAAAGGCACCAACCATTATAATTAACTTTGAAATTCACATGCATGTCCTCAAATTCGATCCGATTCCTTCAATCTTGATTCCAGAGATGCTTCCAATTACTTAAGGCTTTGTTCTTGAGTCTCTTAGCCGGCCTCTCGAGGTGTCCCTTTCCACTCTCGAGATTCTAGCAATTGAGAACCAAATAGAGTTGTGTTGTCTGATGTGAGAAACCCACTTCCAATCATCTCTGCTAGTACAAAAGGGCTTCATCTTGTTGCAACCTTTCACAAGTACCACAAGATCTAAACCTTTAGACTAATCAGGAAAGGGGTAAACAAGAGGATGAATAAATCGAGTTCTTTCCATCTACAAACCTCGGTAAAAGAAAAGGTGTCGTTGTTTTTTAAAATACCCATTCCCAAAGACGCTTCATGTCTATTCGTTGCTTTAATGATCTATTTGGTCACCATCTAATATCCAATTCAGCTTTATTCTTGATGCTAGAGCGAATTTCCCGCTTGATTTTTAACACTCATCTTCCATTGGAATTTCCCATCCGAAGGAGTTTTTTTAAATCCGGCTATGTAAACTCCTCTTTTATGGGATAAAGGGAGTCCATGGGTACTATGCCCTTCCTTGTACAGTTGCAATTTCAAAGTTAAAGCTCAGGGGAGTAAGCCTCGGCCGAACCTCCATTTAAAAAAAACATCAAAGCGCCATCGAGATACTCAGCAGACGGAAGACTTGTCCCCTAGAAAGCTCTCGACAGCCATGACTCATGAGTTAACAGAAGCTGAGGGGAATTACTTTACACAGTGATCGTCTCGTCATTAACACTAACAGACGTGCTTCCTGAAAAGGCAGATAATGATAAGGCCAGCCATCTTCGAACTACAGACTACACGACAGGACAGATGGCAGCCATTTTCGAACCACAATGTACAGGACTGGCGAAAGGAACTCCTCGTGAAGCCCAAAGAAACGCGAGTGTCAATGGGAATTTCGTAACACATTTGCAAAAATCCTACAATGGTTAACTTCTGTAAATAGAACATATGCAAGAAGATAAGAAGGAATTACAGTTTTCGATTATGCCATCAAACTATGCCATCACTCCATTCATGTAGGTGTAGCAAGATACGAAGCAGGCGAAAGATCATTGCATGCGAATTGAGGTTTAGATTTCCGCCCATCTACAGAAGATTGATGTGACAAGATTTTCTCCTTTTCACGCGCGCCAATTCTCTGCTTGCATGCTATAAAAGAAGAAGATTGATATGACATGTTTACGAACGATCTCTCTTCTGCGTTAGTCTTCCTCAGTCACCCTCGAGCAATTTTGTTTCAACTTCACGCCTTGGCAAGAAGAGAGAAAATGGGGGTCTTCCCTGGAGCTGGACGGTTCTGCTGCGTGGATCTCTTCTCCTTGTGTTGGTTTCATTATCGACCGCGAACGCTAACGTGACCTCTCTCTCTCGCTCTCTCTCTCTCTCTCTCTCTCTGAACCTCACATATGTCGCTCTATCATTTCTGTCTGCAGTGCAATTTCGCGAGCTCCTGCAAGAGGATGAGACTAAAGGGTAGCGTTCTACGCGCAGTCTGTAAAGACGCCAAAGGCCGTTACGACTGGACGTCCATCGACCTAAATGATTCTATCGGTAACGACAATGGCAAGCTTGCCTGCCACTATTATTCTATCAAAGACTCATGCGAGGATCTGGCGCTCGAGGACGGTCAAACGCTTACAGCATCTTGCGAGGGTGAACACGGGATCTATCACGAAACAAGTGTCGATCTCAACAGCTGCCTTGACAATGAAGATGGCGAATTGATGCCCTGTTATGATGGTCTGGTGAAATCTGCAAATGACCTCAAGTCTAGCACGGGCTGATGCGCCCTCATTAATCAGAAGTGTAGACTGTTTTCTATTTCGTTGCTTGCCTTGTGGAAAGCCCTCGCTTTTCCGTTCTAACAGAAGTACCCTACATTGCAGTGCTTCTTTAATGTCCCCTGGAATCCCTGTGTTTTTCTGGTGAAGATTTCATGAAGCACCCAGTTTACCTTTTGCGGAATTCCTGAATAAAAGTCTACCTTCTGTCTTCTTTACTCCATGGAGACGAGACATTCTGTGTGAGCGAGACGACGAACATTACTAATACTTGTATGGCGTATCCATATGTGTATTACCTGTGTGAGGATGGCGAGACGAAAACATTACTAACACTTTTATGGCTTAATCATGCCTGTAATGCCTATTTCGCTGTGTGAAGGTGTCTAATCTTCGGCCCTCGAATTTCTTTCGAAATCTGGTGTTTACTGCAGCAAATGGGTTTACAAGCCTGCAATTTTGCCTTGAGATCGACGAGACTGATAAGGCCCCTGTTTATGAACGTAGTTAGATGTCTGTGTACGAATTGAGAGGATTTTCTTGCACAGCTTATGAGATCATTGGAGGGAAGAACTTGAGGTGATGTGTGTGTAGAAGGATGCATTGATGAACATTGAGCTTGAAAAGCGTGCGTGCGCGTAATGAATTAGTTTTATTGAAGCTTTCGGGGCCCGGGGTATGGAAGCTGGAATGTTTTCAGTTTGAAGCAGAAACGGAAGAGAGACATGGTGACCAGATATTCTCTCTTATGCGAATGCTCAAGTGAGTATCACCTCTCTTGATATGCGACTGTTAAAGAGTGAGAATAGTATTCATGGAGGCTTAAGGAAGTACAGAGATGCGCAGACGAAGAGATAGAGTCGGTGGGTGAAGATGACGCGTAGAGATGCAGAATTCAACCGTAGCATTATATTTGAGTTGGATCTTACGATTCCCGAAGTTTGAACTAATAGAACGTGCGACTGTACAATGCAGGATCTACATCTCTCAACGTTTGAACTAATAGAACGTGCTCGTGTACAATGAAGGGCGTAGCACTCCTCAATACCACACATATAAGATAGAGCACCTAGCTTACTAATGAACAAAGCTTGGAGGCACGTTAAAGAAAGAAACTGAAAAAAGATAGTTGTAAGGGCAGATAAATAAATGAGTTTGAACTGATGAAACATTGCCACATCAACAAGCATGACCCTTGTCACCATCGATACTGTTCACCAAAAATGCTTGAAGGACAACGAGAAACATCTTGAAAGGGAGCCTTTTTATCTCACAGCAAAGACGAGGAATAGTCCTGCCATGCAACTCATAGGGATTTCCTACAAAGTAGCTTGTACAAGGTCCAATTTAATGATAACATTACATGTTTGCACCCCCACGGTGACCATGAGAGAGAGATTTTCTCAAAGAGCTTTAGAGCCTTTTAGAAACATCTACTAATCGAGTTAAAGCAGCTTAGAAAGACTCAACTAAAGTGGTGAGCAACTACCATTAGTTGACCCTAGTGGAAGATGCTAAAGCATTGTTGGTGGTGAGCAACTACCATTAGTTGACCCTAGTGGAAGATGCTAAAGCATTGTTGGAGATTGCACATGCATATATGGTCTCTAGTTACTCGAGAAGTCATGATTGATCACATAAAGTATGGTAGAAGCATTGTTGGAGATTGCACATTCATATATGGTCTCTAGTTAGTCGAGAAGTCATGATTGATCACATAAACTATGTTATGGTAGATTGGGTGGAGAGTTGTAGGTCATTCTTTCTAATGCAGAGACTAAGTTCATATCATTGATATTAGAGCCTTGAAGCTCTCATGGAGACCTTGGGCTCATTACCTTCTTTCTCAACCTCCCATGGATACATTCCTAGCTTCATGAATCTTGTTTCACACATATTTAGAAGTGGAATTTTGATAAACATGAGAGAGAGTTTCCGACACATGCAACTAATGTTTTGCTCAACATCATTTTGCAAAAGATGCTAAACAAGTCTTTGGAAAGCTTCCTTAGGGTAGCAAGAGTGGAGTTCATACACATTCTAGCTCATTATGGGGATCACACAGTCTATATCTTGCACCTATCAACTTAGATTGGCTTCTCCTTTTGCTTTTGATATATGCAAATTAAGGCAAGGCACATTTCATATATGTTGCCTTGTTTCTGTGGACATCTTATGTGGGATTAGACATCTTATGTGGAATAATCGAGGCTCAACCCCAAACATCCACACCTCTCTTTGGAGATCTACTTAGACATGCGTACAAAAGAAAATATGTCGACTCTATTTATTTTCAGTCGGTGCTCACTTTAGGAGAGGTTTCTCTCTCATTGTTGTCCATGCAATCTACATACTATGTTCGTGCTATGTAAAACCATCTCATCAAGCATGGGTTGCCTTCAAAACGTTTAAAACATAGAGATTATGCTTGAAGTTGCACATATGACATGCAAAGCCATTTAGCAACAACATATTGTAATGTTAGTGCAAAGTCCCTCCCTTGGTGTGATACTAATGAAAAGATTTGTCGCTAACTTTGAAGCTTTAATTATTGAAGATTGGAGCCCTCAAAATTCTAGAGTTCCCATGTGCTACTCTAATGGTGATACATGTCCTTGAACCTTTCATACCAAAATGTGCTTTCGCACAAACCATCAACTACTGACAAGACATAGATGCTTTGAAACAAACCATCCCGTATCCATGTAGATGCTTTGAATTTGTTTTGATTCAAAATCATCATCTTGCACATCCGCAATAGGTTTCCAAAGTAGACCATTGATTGTGATTTCCGGATCATTGCCACTCAATGCTATGCAAAAGTCATGGAGGGGATCTACATTGGGAGATCTATAGGAAAGTGGAGAGCTAATTCTTAGATCCACAATCATTACCAAGTTAACAAACAGAGTTTTCATGGTGTTGTTGTTATCTTTCATTTTCAGTGATGAGCATGGTTCAATGATGTGTGTTTAGTGATTGATTCTGA
This sequence comes from Ceratopteris richardii, assembly GCA_020310875.1. Lineage (NCBI taxonomy): Eukaryota > Viridiplantae > Streptophyta > Polypodiopsida > Polypodiales > Pteridaceae > Ceratopteris > Ceratopteris richardii. The sequence goes on from MU260673.1 coordinate 145,043, forward strand.
CTTTAAACTCCTGTTTTCTGTGTCTATTTTATTCTTTGCTTGAGAACCCCATACTCGGATGTTGGATCCGAATTCCTCAACAATAAGTGTAGAAACTTTCTATGGTTGTGAGATCGTGGCTTCTAGGTGGGAGTATTAATATGATATGGGCAATCCTTATTTTAACCTCGGTAATCTTTGTTCAGTGCAAGGCATGGAAGGATCAACAACAAGAGCAAGATTGGATGAATGGGAGGAGGAGTGGGTAGTGTGTTCTTGTAGCCAATGCAAGTGGCAAAAGAAAAGACGTCATAGGATTGCATTGGAACACATAAAACAACACGGTGAATTTGATTGTCAACTTTTCAACGATGCTCGTCAACATGACACATCAATACACGCTCGTTGACATGGCATGGTAATACATGTATGTGAATCATACTTTGCATGTGTTCTATTGTAGGTAACGAATGTTGATATATCTCCGCACATACTTTACTCACCCATTTTGTTTTGAACTTGTTATTTTCTAAAATGAACACATGCGAACCATTTAGTGGGGGACCCATTTATTTTTCAACTTATTGGTTTCTAAAATCTAAATGGGGGCGATGTCTTACAAATTCTAATCATTTTACCTAAACATACTAGGGATTCCTCAACTAATGACTTTTTGAGAGTCACATCAAAGTTATGTGGAGATCTTTCCTTCCCAATCTTCGAGAGCACTTCACATCTTATAAAATTCCATAGAGAAAACGAATCGCTATTGCTAATTCTCCAAATAAAACTTGTTTCCAATTAACTTGATGAGGTAAACTAAAGAGCTTATTGATGCATTGCTAATTAGTCTATATTCATTTAGGATACGAAAAGAAAAGGTGGCCCACGCCTTCCCTAACGTTAGAGCATCACTTACACTAAGGTTGTGCACTATGGGGTTTACTTGAACTATGGGGTTCATATCTCGTTATGGAGGATTTTCCACATAGGGACTTCTTTCTTGGTTTCAATAAGGGGGTGCCATAGGTCGTGGAACTTGAAATTCCATCTAATGCAAAACCAATCCAAACTCACTTCTTGCTAAGCACTTTGTAAAAGTTCTAATTACGTCTATTTTTGAGAGTATCATCAATTGTTTTTCCATTCTTCCATCACTAGGCATTCAATGGAGGGGAGGATTATGGCCACTCATAAGGGAGGACTTTGACTCATCCTACTCATTGACTTTTTGTATTAAAAGGCACCAACCATTGTAGTTAACTTTGAAATTCACAGGCATGTCTTCAAATTTGATCCAATTCCTTCAATCTTGATTCCATAGATGCTTCCAATTACGAAAGACTTTGTTCTCGAGCCTCTTAGCCCTCTGGAGGTATCCCTTTCCACTCTCGAGATTCTCACAATTGAGAACCAAATAGAGTTGTCTTATCTGATGTGAAACCCACTTCCAATCATCTCTGGTAGTACAGAAGGGCTTCATCTTGTTGCAACCTTTCCACAAATACCACAAGATCTAAACCTTTAGACTAATGAGGAAAGGGGTGAATAAGAGGATGAATAGATCGAGCTCTTTCCACCTACAAACCTCGGTAAAAGAAAAGATGTCGTTGTTTTTTAAAATACCCATTCCCACAGAAGCTTCGTCTCTATTCCTTGCTTTAATGATCTGTTTGGCCACCATCTTGTTGGCCAAGGCTTCCACATATAATATCCAATTCACCCTCATTCTTGATGCTAGAGCAAATTTCCCACTTGATTTTTAACACCGATCTTCCGTTCGAATTTCCCATTCGAAGGAGTTTTCTAAATATCCTTTTCAACTCTTTCAGGTAGTTGGGCTGCTCATCTGTTGAGGCAGAGGCGAGGGTTCAACCCCCACTGATAGCCTGTGAGGGACATGTATGACATTCGAATGATGTATCATGGGGCTGAAATGCCACCGCCTGTTCTGCCCCACGATAGTTGTTGTCATGCCCCTTTGCCTGCCTCCCAGTATTTCTATCCAGCCCCCTTTGGTGCTCGGGTGGTATACCGTGCTGCGCCTAATTGTGCGCAACTATAAGGGGAGTGGTAACCGTGCATGCCTCTGGACGGCGGACGGGCTAGGACTGCCCCCAACGTCCGGGCTAAGACGCACCATGGGCGTGAGTGCTGAGCCTTCCCTTCCTCACCTTTCTTGGGGACGTTGGTTGCCCCTTGGAACGTGGGTAGATGCCCGGTTACGAAAACGTCCCCCCGTCCATCCTTGACGGGGCTCGCACATAATCGACGGGACTGCCCGCCCCACCGTCCGTCCCTCATCTTGCCCGCTCATGTAAAGGGGCTTTGGACGTGTGTGGCAAAGGAAAGCCACTATTCCTCTTCGCAAACGACAACTTCGGACTCGTCGGCAATCCACCGTCGGGACGGCCCGCAGTCGACGGCGGTTCCTCACATCTTATGGACTAAGTCCCGTCTTCCGCTGCATCCAGCCTCCGAGCCGTCCCGCATCTCAAGTCCCACTTCGGCTTCCGGGTTACTCAAGGGCTTGCACCCTAACTCGTGGCCGTCCTTCTCCTTGTGGGGACAAGCTAAAACCCCCCCTTGGACTTGGACCATCACAATTGGTATCAGAGCTTCGGATCTTGGTCGATCGGTGAATCCGCCGTCCGTGGTGTCAGTCGTTGAACCGTCGGCAAAAAGGGCAAAATTTTTTTTTTACATGGATACGTTCGCCGTTGGTCCCCGCTTGGGCCTCGGCTCGTCTTTGGCATACTCTTTTTATGTACATCGCAAAGTGGTCGTCGGCCTCCGCATTGGCCGTCGGCAAACGGCAGCAGATCTGCGCTTCAGGCCCGGGTGGCAATGGGTCTCGGGGTCGATGTGGTAGACCACCCTCATGCTTTGTGATCCTTTGGAAAGGCACGATGATTCGCCCGTTCAATGTTTCTATGGGTCTGACCCGCTTGTCGGCCCGCTCCCGTTCTCTTTTTCCCTCTCGGGTCTGGCCCCGCATCGAATTGCATCCGCGGCATTCCCGCCGAGAGTAGGGAGGTGCCATCCTCCATACGCCGGCAAGGCCGCCTTGTGCTCCAGGCTGGGGTAGCACTGTAAGGCGCATCCGTGCCACCGTAATTCGCGTCCCTTGGGGGAGGGGCCCCGTCCGTGAGTTTCATAATCAGAGAGTGACACAGGGCAGTCCCACCGAGCCCCGCCGTCAGGTGCGCCGGTCGGGGAGAGTGCTACCTCAAACGGTGATGCTGCCGGTGCCAAAACGAAATGTGCTTAACCCACTTGACCACCTTCAAAGACCATGTCCCTTTCGCAAATATTGCTCTATCTTTTGTCATGTGCCTGAAGCTAAGTCGGTTATGGAAGCAAAAAGGCCAACAAACCGTGTTCTCCCACGAGGGTATCGCATCGGCCGGGGTAGTGAGCGCCCTGAGCCCCAAATATAAATCGGATGGAAAATTATTCCTATCTTTTACTCCTTGGCCGGCGTGCCTAGAGTTCATCAAAATGAGGTCTGTGCCTCCCGTCAGGCCGTACGGGGCCAGGGAGCGCACTATGGAACCGAACGGCCGGCGTGACAGTAAGTTGCTACATGCGCGGCACGTCCGTGCCTATGTGCGAAACGCAAGAAGGCCGCCGATAGGCCCATTTTCGTGCGGCCGGCGGGTGTGTGGCTTTGCCCTCCCATCCATGCCTTGAAGAAGTGCCACCCGTGGGTCCCTTCGAGGTCGGGGAAAATTTGGGAACAAACAGCCGACGGGGTGCGACCATGTCCTCCCGTCTGTGCCTTAAGTGTTGGGGCTGCCCGCGGGTCCCCTCGAGGCCGGGGCAAAGTTACAAGTGATGTGGGCGGCGGGTGTGTGGCCTTGCCCCCCTGTCCGTGCCTGTTCTGCCCCACGGTAGTTGTTGTCATGCCCCTTTGGCTGCCTCCCTGTATTTCTATCCAGCCCCCTGTGGTGCTCGGGTGGTATACCATGCTGCACCTAATTGTGTGCAACTATAAGGGGAGTGGTAACCGTGCATTCCTGTGGACGGCGGACCGGCTAGGAATGCCCCCAACGTTCGCGCTAAGATGCACCATGGGCGTGTGTGCTCAGCCTTCCCTTCCTCACGTTTCTTGGGGACATTGGTTGCCCCTTGGAACGTGGGTAGATGCCCGGTAACGGGAACGTCCCCCCCTCCATCCTTGACGGGGCTCACACATAATCGATGGGACGGCCGGCCCGGCCGTCCGTCCCTCATCTTGCCCGCTCATGTAAAGGGGCTTTGGACGTGTGTGGCAAAGGAGAGCCACTATGCCTCTTGGCAAACGACAACTTTGGACTCGTCGGCAATCCACCGTCGGGACTGCCCGCCGTCGGCGGCCGTCCCTCACATCTTATGGACTAAGTCCCGTCTTCCGCTGCATCCGGCCTCCGAGCCGTCCCACATCTCAAGTCCCACTTCGGCTTCCGGGTTACTCAAGGGCTTGCACCCTAACTCGTGGCCGTCCTTCTCCTTCTCGCGACAAGCTAAAACCCCACCTTGGACTTGGACCGTCACAATTGGTATCAGAGCTTCGGCTCTCGGTCGGCCGGTGAATCCGCCATCCACGGTGTGAGTCGTTGAACCGTCGGCAAAAAGGGCAAAATTTTTCTTTTACATGGATACGTTCGCCGTTGGTCCCCGCTTGGGCCTCGGCTCATCTTCGGCATAATCCTTTTATGTACATCGCAAAGTCGTCATCGGCCTCCGCATTGGCCGTCGGCAAACAGCAGCCGATCTACGCTTCAGCCTCGGGTGGCAACGGGTCTCGGGGTCGATGTGGCACACCACCCTCATGCTTTGTGATCCTTTGGAAAGGCACGATGATTCGCCCGTTCAATGTGTCTAGGGTCCGACCCGCTTGTCGGCCCGCTCTCGTTCTCTTTTTCCCTCTCGGGTCTGGCCCCGCGTCGAATTGCATCCGCGGTATTCCCGCCGGGAGGAGGGAGGTGCCATCCTCCATACGCCGGCAAGGCCGCCTTGTGCTCCGGGCTGGGGTAGCGCTATAAGACGCATCGGTGCCGCCGTAAGTCGCGTCCCTTCTGGGAGGGGCCCTGTCCGTGAGTTTCATAATCAGGGAGTGACACAAGGTAGTCCCTCCGGGCCCCGCTGTCCGGTGGGCCGGTCGGGGAGAGTGCTACGTCTAACGGTGATGCTGCCGGTGCCGAAACGAAATGTGCTTAACCCACTTGACCACCTTCAAAGACCATGTCCCTTTCGCAAATATTGCTCTATCTTTTGTCATGTGCCCGAAGCTAAGTCGGTTATCGAAGCAAAAAGGCCAACAAACCGTGTTCTCCCACGAGGGTATCGCATCGGCCGGGGTAGTGAGTGCCCTGAGGCCCAAATATAAATCGGATGGAATATTATCCCTATCTTTTACTCTTTGGCCGGTGTGCCTAGAGTTCATCAAAATGAGGTGTGTGCCTCCCGTCCGGCCGTACGGGGCCGGGGAGCGCACTATGGAATCGAACGGATGGCGTGACAGTAAGTCGCTTCATGCGCCACACGTCCGTGCCTATGTGCGAAACGCAAGAGGGCCGCCGATAGGCCCATTTTCGTGCGGCCAGCGGGTGTGTGGCTTTGCCCTCCCGTCCATGCCTTGAAGAAGTGCCGCCCGTGGGTCCCTTCGAGGTCGGGGAAAATTTGGGAACAAACAGCCGACGGGGTGCGACCGTGTCCTCCCGTCCGTGCCTTAAGTGTTGGGGCTGCCCGCGGGTCCCCTCGAGGCCGGGGCAAAGTTACAAGTGAAGTGGCCGTCGGGTGTGTGGCCTTGCCCCCCTGTCCGTGCCTTATGGACGTCGCCTGCGGGTCCCCTTGAGGCCGAGGCAAAGTATGGAAAGGAACGGCCGACGTGACTGTAAGACGCTCTACGTGCCGCACATCCGCACCTTTGAACATAACGATAGAGGGCCGCCGATAGGCCCATATTTAACTCGAGATGGCCAACGTGACGGTAAGCCGCTCTATGCGCAGCACGCTCGTGCCTATGATGGAAATGCCGAAGGGGCGCCGATAGGCCCATCTTTCAAGCAAAATGGCCGCACGCTCGTGCCTATGAACCGCATCGTCAAAGGGCTGTCGATAGGCCCGTTTTCAAGTATGAACGGCCGGCGTGACAGTAAGCCACTTCTTCTGCCGCACGTCCATGCCTATGCGCGTAAACGTCAAAGGGCCGCCGATAGGCCCAATTCATTGCTAGGAATTTCCTTGGCCGACACTTGCCGTTCGGGCTTGGTCGCGCCTTGAAAATTATGGAACACAGGAAAGGAAACAATGGGTGTGTGTGGAGTGGCAACGAGGCCCTCCCATCACAAACTTGGGCTTGAACCCATTTGGATCATATCCGCCCGGGAAGGGGCAAAATTTTAACTTAGAACCGGCTCGGGGCCTAAGTGTTCCACTTTGGCTCCGACTTGTGCGAAAGGGCCCACTCAGCCATTTTTGATGGCAAAGGGCAAACCGGATGACCAGTCGTGAATTGACTTAGAGGGACTGGCCATCCTTTTGACGATAGGATCGTCTTGGAAGTCGTAGACTTGCACCGGCACATGCAGCCTAACAAGAGGCAAAGGTGCCATGACCAAATTGCGAGGTCCCAGTCATATGCAAGATCTGGCTCATGCGGAGCATTGGCTTGTCCCGATGCAGTCGGAGTGGGGCAAGCCATCCCTTCTCTTAGTCCCTTTGCTTCGAGCCAAACCTGCGGTGTTAGGTTCGCACCTCTCTGCATTTATGCAAAGTTTCCATAGATATGCACTCGCACGACAACCCGTGGTACTAAGGACACTGCCCCAAATTTGAGGGTAAGTACACCATGCAGAGTCGCAAAAGCCATCACAAAAATCACCCTTTTGACTTCACCGCAAACCGGGCTTCATTCCAAGCACCCGTAGGTGGACTTCTCAAGGATGCGAAGTCTGTCAGAGAGGGCGTTGATGTCATGCCCCTTTGCTGCCTCCCTGTATTTCTATCCAGCCCCCTGTGGTGCTCGGGTGGTATACCGTGCTGCGCCTAATTGTGCGCAACTATAAGGGGAGTGGTAACCGTGCATGCCTCTGGACGGCGGACCGGCTAGGAATGCCCCCAACGTCCGGGCTAAGATGCACCATGGGCGTGAGTGCTGAGCCTTCCCTTCCTCACCTTTCTTAGGGACGTGGGTTGCCCCTTGGAACGTGGGTAGATGCCCGGTAACGGGAACGCCCCCCCGTCCATCCTTGACGGGGCTCGCACATAATCGACGGGATGGCCGGCCCGGCCCTCCGTCCCTCATCTTGCCCGCTCATGTAAAGGGGCTTTGGACGTGTGTGGCAAAGAAGAGCCACTATGCCTCTTCGCAAACGGCAACATCGGACTCGTCGGCAATCCACCGTCGGGACGGCCCGCCGTCGGCGGCCGTCCCTTGCATCTTATGGACTAAGTCCCGTCCTCCGCTACATCCGGCCTCCGGGCCATCCCGCATCTCAAGTCCCACTTCGGCTTCCGGGTTACTCAAGGGCTTGCAGCCTAACTCGTGGCCGTCGTTCTCCTTGTGGGGACAAGCTAAAACCCCCCCTTGGACTTGGACCGTCACAGTTGTGACCGTGGTTTAACCTAGCTATGTAAACCCGTGTTCTTGTGAGATAAGGTGGTCCCATTGGTACTATGCCCTTCCTTGTACAGTTGCAATTTCAAAGTTAAAACCCGGAGGAGTAGGCCTCGTCCGAACCTCCATTTAATAAAAACATCAAAGCTCCATCGAGATACTCAGCAGACGGAAGACTTGTCCCCTAGAAAGCTCTCGACAGCCATAACTCATGAGTTAACACAAGCTGAGGTGAATTACGTTACACAGTGATCGTCTCGTCATTAACACTAACAGACGTGCTTCCTGAAAAGGCAGATAATGATAAGGCCAGCTATCTTCGAACTACAGACTACACGACAGGACAGATGGCAGCCATTTTCGAACCACAATGTACAGGACAGGTGAAAGGAACTCCTCGTGAAGCCCAAAGAAACGCGAGTCGCACGCAATGGGAATTTTGTGTCGTTACGTACTGCCGGCTCGCATGTGATTCTCGTGAGACTGTTTAATGCATCACTGTAAAATCATATGACATTTCCTCCCCCTTACACAGACGTAAGCGAAGCCTCGCGGAACTGGAGGTACACAGTCACGCGCACATGTTTTCTGACGTGCGCCATTTTACTTCATCTACATGTCTGTGTGTTCACCAACTAGCAAGCGGTAGAGAGACGTAATTGCACTGTAATTTATGGTCCTCGTAGTTGTTCTCGCTGTTTTCATTGATTAGGAAGAGGTAGAAATATGTAACACATTTGCAAAAATCCTACAATGGTTAACTTCTGTAAATCGAACATATGCAAGAAGATAAGAAGGAATTACAGTTTTCTATTATGCCATCAAACTATGCCATCACTCCATTCATGTACGTGTAGCAAGATACGAAGCAGGCGAAGGATCATTGCATGCGAATTGAGGTTTACATTTCCGCCCATCTACAGAAGATTGATGTGACAAGATTTTCTCCTTTTCACGCGCGCCAATTCTCTGCTTGCATGCTATAAAAGAAGAAGATTGATATGACATGTTTACGAACGATCTCTCTTCTGCGTTAGTCTTCCTCAGTCACCCTCGAGCAATTTTGTTTCAACTTCACGCCTTGGCAAGAAGAGAGAAAATGGGGGTCTTTCCCTGGAGCTGGACGGTTCTTCTGCGTGGATCTCTTCTCCTTGTGTTGGTTTCATTATCGACCGCGAACGCTAACGTGACCTCTCTCTCTCTCGCTCTATCTCTCTCTCTCTCTGAACCTCACATATGTCGCTCTATCATTTCTGTCTGCAGTGCAATTTCGCGAGCTCCTGCAAGAGGATGAGACTAAAGGGTAGCGTTCTACGCGCAGTCTGTAAAGACGCAAAAGGCCGTTACGACTGGACGTCCATCGACCTAAATGATTCTATCGGTAACGACAATGGCAAGCTTGCCTGCCACTATTATTCTTTCAAAGACTCATGCGAGGATCTGGCGCTCGAGGACGGTCACACGCTTACAGCATCTTGCGAGGGTGAAGACGGGATCTATCACGAAACAAGTGTCGATCTCAACAGCTGCCTTGACAATGAAGATGGCGAATTGATGCCCTGTTATGATGGTCTTCCCAAATCTGCAAATGACCTCAAGTCTAGCACGGGCTGATGCGCCCTCAGCAATGAGAACTGTAGACTGTTTTCCATTTCGTTGCTTGCCTTGTGGAAAGCCCTCGCTTTTCCGTTCTAACAGAAGTACCCTACATTGCAGTGCATCTTTTATGTCCCCTGGAATCCCTGTCTTTCTCTGGTGAAGATTTCATGAAGCACCCAGTTTACCTTTTGCGGAATTCCTTCTGTCTTCTTTACTCCATGGAGACGAGACATTCTGTGTGAGTGAGACGACGAACATTACTACTACTTGTATGCCCGGGGTAGGGAAGCTGGAATGTTTTCAGTTTGAAGCAGAAACGGAAGAGAGATATGGTGATCAGATAATCTCTCTTATGCGAATGCTCAAGTGAGTATCACGTCTCTCTCTCTCTCTAGTATACTTTTTTTTTCTAAATGGAGGTTCAGCCAAGGCCTACTCCCCCGGACTTTAACTTTGAAATTGCAACTATACAAGGAAGGGCATAGTACCCATGGGACCCCCCTTATCCCATAAGAACACGGGTTTACAAATGGGTTAAACGGCGGTCACAACTACTGCAGGGATGGTCAACCGGTGGCCAACAGCCACATACAACAGTTCTTGGGATGTATATGTCCCTACATGTTGCTGCCTGGGGTTGAACCCTCGCCCCCGCCTCAAAAGGCGAGAGACCCAACCACCAGGCCAGCGAACTCAAGTGAGTATCACGTGTCTCTCTCTAGTATACTTGATATGCGACTGTTAAAGAGTGAGAATACTAGCCATGGAGGCCTAAGGAAGTACAGAGATGCGCAGACGAAGAGATAGAGTCGGTGGGTGAAGATGACGCTTAGAGATGCAGAATTCAATCGTAGCATTATATTTGAGTTGGATCTTACGATTCCCAAAGTTTGAATTAATAGAACGTGCGACTGTACAATGCAGGATCTACATCTCTCAACGTTTGAACTAATAGAACGTGCTCGTGTACAATGAAGGGCGTAGCACTCCTCAATCCCACACTTATAAGATAGAACACCTAGCTTACTAATGAACAAAGCTTGGAGGCACGTTAAAGATAGAAACTGAAAGAAGATGGTTGTAAAGGCACATGAAGAAATTAGTTTGAACTGATGCACCAATGCTTGAAGGACAACGAGAAACATCTTGAAAGGGAACCTTTTTAACATTGCCACAACAACAAGCATGACTCTTGTTACCATCGATAGTGTTAACCAATGCTTGAAGGACAATGAGAAACATCTTGAAAGGGAACCTTTTTATCTCACAGAAAGACGAGGAAGAGTCCTACCATGCAACTCATAGGGATTTCCTACAAAGTAGCTCGTACAAGGTTCAACTTAATGATAACATTACATGTTTGCACCCCCATAGGGACCATGAGAGAGAGATTTTGTCAAAGAGCTTTAGAGCCTTTTAGAAGCATCTACTAATCGAGTTAAAACAAGTTAAATTGAGCTTAGAAAGACTCAAATAAAGTGAAGGAAGAGGAAGGCAAGGGCCCCCTTAATCCAGAAGCTGATGGGGATGGGTTCATCGAAGTTAGAAGAAGAAGGAAAAGAAGCCCTAGGGCGACTTCTGAGCGAAACAACTTGTCAGTTGCCCCCTCTAGCAATTTGTATTGCAATCTAGAAAAGGAGATCAATGAGTTTGACTACCTAGGTGGGAACCTACTTGAGGTGGAGACCAACGACAAAGCCCTAGAGATCCCTGACAATAAAGAAACCTCCGATGAGGGCTACACTACAAGCAAAGAAGATGGCCTTACCACTAGTAACGAAGATAACATGGATAGTGAAAGTTCCATCATCGGATCGAGTATTCCGGAAACGGTGCCGAAAACGGTGCCCAAGTCTTCCGAGCAGGAGGCATCCCGCAAAGGAAAACAACCTATGGAGTTACCCTGGAAAAGCCCCCACAAGAACCTATTGCTAATTCGGGATCCGATCCCAGCTAAAAAGAAAGATGAATCCAAGAAAAGAAAGGACAAAGCTCCCTCCCGCAAAGAGGGCTCACTACGACAATGATCATCATCTCATCAAATGCTAGAGGGCTAACCGACCCCTCAAGAGCGACCATCATTGGTCAATGGCTTCGCGACATTAGCATAAACCCAGATTTTATACGTATTCAAGAGACTAAAATTGACGGAGAAGACCTCCAAAAATGGCTTAGATAGGTCTCCTCGACCCATGTTTGGATTTCAACGCCGCACCAGCGGAGGTCCGGTGGAACGGTAATCGGTATTAATCAACTCTGGCTTGAAAAGCTTGAGAACTCCATTGAAGATGAAAGCCACCGATGGATCGCTGTTTCTTTTGGGGCTCCTCTTTGTTTTACTCTGGTTTCTTTGCACGCCCCTAACGGGGAATTAGAGAGACTGAACACATGGGCCTCCATGGACTCGCTCACCCACAACGTGCTTATCTGTGGAGACTTCAACATGGTGGAGGACCCTATGGACAGATGGATGGGCAAGGGCAGGGTCATCGACAGTCGGGAGAAAGAAACATGGGACAAGACCAAACTTCACTTGGATTTGGTTGAATTCAAAGACTTGAATCGCTTTTCTTGGTCTAATCTCCAAGTGGGCGAGGACCTGAGGAAAGCTAGACTTGATAGATGTTACATCTCTCAGAGTTTTACCCATCAATGGGGCCATCCGTCCCTCGCGCAACGCACCGACCTCACCATCTCTGATCACTACCCGATCGTTATCACTTTCCAACCTTCCAACAAGATCCGCAAGGCACCTTGGTTCCATGCCAGTGCGCCCACCTTCTCTCTCCCCTCCGTCCATCAAGAGATTGCTGATGTGTGGAAGGAGGCATTTGCCTCCGGCTTGTCCCCAGCCAAGTGCTGGAGAAGTGCGGTCGATAAGTCTCGAAAGATCATGATTAGAACCAAGAAGTTGCTGGAGACTGTGCGGCGGGACGTGAACAAAGGGAAACCTCAAGCCGAGAAAGGTCTTCAAAAAATCAGAGCGCTATTGAGATACGAGGAAGAAATACAAAGGGAAAACTTGCAAATTTTCTTCAAGAAGTGGTGGGCTGGCAAAGCCGACAAACCCACCAAAGAGATGTGTCGTATCCTTAAAAGGAAACATAACAGAGAATCGATTCCCCTATTGCTAGACTTAAATGGTAATGTATGCACTTCGGAAGAAGATAATCTTGGGATCATTGAAGGGCACTTCACGAGACTCCTGGGGACCTCGAACCCCCTCTCCCACCATAGAAGGGGCTGTATGGCAGCCATATCTAGGGTTTCTCCCTGTAGGATACCACCCAACCTTTGCTCCCTGCTACATGCCCCTATCTCTGAAGCAGAAATCATTGAGGTCATTGATGCACTCCCTCTCGGTAAAAGCCCGAGACCCGACGGGCTCACTAACGAGTTCTTTAAATCCTTCAAGTTGGTGGTTTCCACCCCTCTTCGTTTGGTTTGGCAGGAGGCGCTCAGATTCGGTGCACTTCCTTTTTGTCTCAACAATGGTATTATCAAGTTAATTCACAAAAAAGGGGAAAAGAACAGAATAGAGAACTGGCGTCCTATTACGATGCTCCAAACAAGATACAAGATCATCGCCAAAGTCATTGCCAATAGAATCTCTTGCCACTTGAGAGCGTGGCTAAGCGAGGACCAAAAAGGTTTCATCAAAGGCAGGTCAATTTTGGAGACCATTATTGATATTTTGGAAGGACTTGAATTTGCAAATGAGTCTAAACAAGATGTGGTCTTCCTCAAGATTGACTTTGATAAAGCCTACGATAGGCTTGAATGGGACTATATTTGCAGTCGCTCCAAGATCTTGGATGTAGTCGTAAATTCACCAAGATGATCGTGACCCTTCTCAGAAACGCATCGACCCAAATTAACATTAACGACAAACTTTCGAAGGTGATCAAACTTAGAAGATCTATCAAACAAGGGTGCCCATTGGCTCCCCTTCTCTTTGCCATCACCATGGAGGGGCTTAGCAGGCTTGTGGTGCACGAGGTGGAAGCTGGTAATATCAAAGGCCTCTGTTTGCCTCACGACCATAGTCAGATCACCATGAGACTTTTTGCCGATGATATGAACGCGTTTGTTCACAATGATAGTGCCAGCCTTGAGACGTTCTGGACGTGTCTTGCTACCTTTTGTGAAGCCTCTGGATCCATAATCAACCACTCTAAGACTGCCTTTAGAGCTACTGTGGGGTCTCAGCTCGGCCGTCTCATTGATCATGGCTGTCAAATCATTTCGCAGGTCCAAATTTTTCGGCTTCTTGGGATCCCTTTGGGGTTCGGCGTCTCTATGGAACAGCGGTGGAACTAGGTGCTGGCCAAACTCGAAAACAAGCTTAACTATTGGAGAGGTATGCAAATCAATCTTGCTGGTTGTACGATGGTTATCAACACGTTCCTCCTTTCTTCTACCATTTATTTCCTTTCATGTTGGAGACCGAAAGAGCAAGATCTGTCCAAACTGGATAGTATTTGTAGAAACTTCCTCTGGACGGGCGATCACAATAGAAGGGGGGTGCCTAAAATCAAATGGTCCATTTGCACTAGCCCTAGAGATAGTGGGGGACTTGGTATCCTGGACATTGGGTGCATGGCTAACAAACTGGCAGCCAAATGGATGATTAAGGCTTGGAGCAATGGGGAGGCCTCTTGGGCCAAGTTGATCTTCAGAAACAAGAACGAGTTGGCTCTCATGGGTTTCCCAAACTGGAAGAATCTCGACATCTTGACCCTGCTGTTTTCCCTAGTCCCTGTCTTCCCGAAAGGCTCTAATCTCGTATGCTCCCTATGGAAGAGTTGGAATAAAGTCAAAAGCTACACAAGAATTAGTGAAGACTGGAAGTGGGCAGCCGGTATAAGACAAAATGACTCCATTTGGTTTCCGATCCATGGCATCCGGAGTGTGGAACCTTGGAACATTCAAAATGCCAAGAAATTATGGAACAAAGGCTTCAAAAAATGGAAACATCTCTTGAAACATGACACCAACCGCTGGATCAACTTCGAGGATATTGACCCTTGCATCAACATTTCGTACGAAGAATGGAACACTTTGCAAAGCAGATGTCTCGTTTGGGATCGACACAAAACTCGCATTCTCATGGGACACGACACATGAAGCTCGCTTGGTCTCAAATGGCACAATGGGAATAGCCTATCAAAAATCCTGAACATCAAAGAAACGATTGACTATCAGGTTAACCTCAACAAGAAGTGGTGCCTGTCATGGACGCGGCTTCGGTGGGATATGAAGTTCATGGCTATCTGGCACCCCCTCATAGAAATCAAAAAGTCTGTCCTCCTATGGCAAATTCTTTATCATGGAATCTGGACCAACTTTAAGGCTAGCAAACTTTGTGGGATTTCTCCTTGGTGCAAACGCTGCTACCGGTCTATCGAAGATATCCCACACATCTTCTTTACCTGCCCCAACTCCAAGAGACTTTGGCAAACGGTTGGAATGAAAATTAGACTTCAGAAACATCTCAATTGGCAACAATCCCTGCTAGGAGAAGTGATCGGCTGCTGCGCGACCCTCGGGAATGCCATCAGAGGGGAGGTCCTATGGAAAATCTAGCGAGAAAGATGTGCTCTCAACTTCGGTGACTCCCCCAAGGAGTGGTCAATTGAGAAGTCATTATTCCTCCTTGGCAAAAGGATTGTTAACTGCAAGAAATCCGCCCCCCCTTCAAGCATCATCAAGTTCTCCTTTGGATCAATAACAAGCTTAGACCCAAGTGGGCCCCGCATGAGGGTGACGAGAGGGTGATTAACCTTCTTTGTAACGCCATCTAAGCAATGTTAAAACTTCCCCTGCTTTGTAGGATTTGGGGGGTCCCGTGGGCACTAGTCCCCTTCTCTTGTACTTTTCCTTTTTTATTTAATTCAAGTCCGGGAGACTAGGCTAATGCTGAGCTTCCTTTATATTAAAAAAGACTCAACTAAAGTGGTGAGCACAACTACCACTAGTTGGCCCTAGTGGAAGATGCTAAAGCATTGTTGGAGATTGCACATGCATATATGGTCTCTAGTTACTCGAGAATTCATGATTGATCACATAAACTATGTTATGGTAGATTGGGTGGAGAGTTGTAGGTCATTCTTTCTAATGCAGAGACTAAGTTCTTATCATTGATATTAGAGCCTTGAAGCTCTCATGGAGACCTTGGGCTCATTACCTTCTTTCTCAACCTCCCATGGAGACATTCCTAGCTTCATGAATCTTGTTTCACACATATTTAGAAGTGGAATTTTGATAAACATGAGAGAAAGTTTCCGACACATGCAACTAATGTTTTTCTCAACATCATTTTGCAAAAGATGCTAAAAACGTTTTTGCGAAGCTTCCTTAAGGTAACAAGAGTGGAGTTCATACACATTCTAGCTCATTATGGGGATCACATAGTCTATATCTTGCACCTATCAACTTAGATTGGCTTCTCCTTTTGTTTTTGACATATGCAAATTAAGGCAAAGCACATTTCATATATGTTGCTTTGTTTTTGTGGACATCTTCTGTGGGATAATCGAGGCTTAACCCCAAACATCTACACCTCTCTTTGGAGATCTACTTAGACATGCGTACAAAAGAAATTATGTCGACTCTATTTATTTTCAGTCGGTGCTCACTTTAGGAGAGGTTTCTCTCTCATTGTTGTCCATGCAATCTACATACTGATGTTCGTGCCATGTAAAAACCATCTGATCAAGCATGGGTTGCCTTCAATACGTTTAAAACATAGAGATTATGCTTGAAGTTGCACAGATGACATGCAAACCAATTTAGCAACAACATATTGTTATGTTAGTGCAAAGTCCCTCCCTTGGTGTGACACTAGTGAATACATTTGTCGCTAACTTTGAAGCTTTAATTATTGAAGATGCAGCCCTCAAAATTCTAGAGTTCCCATGTGCTACTCTAATGGTGATACATGTCCTTGAACCTCTAATACCAAAATGTGCTTTTGCACAAAACATCAACTACTGACAAGACATAGAGAAGTATATTGAGATTGACATGGATCCATTTACCTATGACCCAAGATCATAGGCCATCCAGGGTGAAGAGAATCCTCTCTTCCCTTAGACAAGGACTCCATATGAGAAGGTCGTTTTCTACAATTCCTTTGTATTATATATGCATGACACAATCTACAAATGATGTACTGATTGAAATTATGATTGTAATCATTGAGAATACTTTTCTAAGCTCACAGCCCACCCCATTTGGACCTCTAATAACAAGAATATTTGTGAACTTCCCACTCGATGTATAGGGTTTCATACCACAATTATTGGAAACCTAGCTATATATTCATAAGGGATGGAAGTACAAAGGAAGAATTATCTTCAAGGAATCCCCTTCAAAATTATAGTGGAGGATCTGTTTTCTTTTCTTTGGATGAAGCCTTAGTGCGGAGAAAGAAAAAGAGATTACTTTTGGCATCACTTAATCAAGAAACATGGAACGATGGAGTTGAAGGCATTGCCAACAATCATCTGATATATTTAACACTTCCAAATGCAAACGTGGAGGTATATTCCCATATTGCCTTGTTTATTTTTCATTAGTTTTAATAATTCAAAATGATGGTAAACACACAAATTATAAGTGCATCTAGATTTGTATTGGGTTCACTCATAGGAGATCCACCTCTATCTATTTGTATAGGAGGGGGAAAGAACCATCTACCACAACAAAATGAGGTTATTTGCAGCCCTTTTCAAATTTAATTTCCAACATTTAAGTGATTTCTTAAAAAAGCATGCAAAATGAACATTAAGAAAAAAACTTATGGAATGCTGGTATTTCCGATGAGAAGGTAGGCACTGAAAGCTTCTGCATTGAAATCACTGAAAGTTTCAACGAGCATATATAACCACAAAAAATTCCAGCACTTTTTGGCGTCATTTTTTCGCAGGAAGTTTTTGCGACTATTTCATTGAAAGTTTTCGTAGTTTTTTCTTGTCGCTGGAAGTTGCAGTGGTTTTGGCACTAGAAATATCAGTGCTTAGTATTATATGGAAGTGTTGAAATTTCCAGCACCATTAGCTTAAAAAAATATTTAACTTTTTTTGCACTTTGGTACTTTGACTGCCAAGTGCATGCGAGCTGCAGAGTTGGATGTGTGTGCACTTGGAGAAAGGTAAGCTCTCCTCTCTCTCTCTCTCTCCCTTCCCCTTCTGTTTTTCCCTCTCTCTCTCTCTCTCTCTCTTTCCCTTCCGCTCATGTTTCTCCTTCCCTCTCCTCGTGCATGCATGCTTAGTGTGTGTGTGTGTGCTCCCTCTCCTCATGCATGCATGCTTAGTGTGTGTGAGAAGTACAAACCATCATACTAACAAATTATAAGGTACATTAGGGCTTGTTGGTCAAGAAAAACTTTGGTTTATATTCCAATAAGTAGTGTTGAAATGTCTTTATTGGATAGAGCATTCCTAGTCCTTCTTGTTCTATCGTAGTGTAGTTTTTCTTAGAATGGATGATCACTTATATTTGTATTCATATGAACGAAAGAACATGTCTCGGACCTTAGATATTACTTATACAATGCATGTTTAGATATTGAAAAGTTTGTATTAATGGTTCCACCAAGGTAATATCCTTTGACACATTTTCTCTAAAAATTGCATTTTGATAGATGAGGATAAGGTAAGACCAACCACACAACTAGCTAGAACAACAAGGAAAAAGGAATTCTAAAATTATATGGGACATTGCAAATATTACAAAAGGTTCGGGCATATGTACCAACCATTGCTAAGCTTATATAAAGACTTTTAAAGAATTTTGAGTGCATGAAAGAGTGTGAAAACTTCCTCCAGAACTCAAAAGATATGTCATATCATATCCTATATTGATGGCCTCAAATTGAAACAAACCATCCCATATCCGTGTAGATGCTTTGACTTTGTTTTGATTCAAAATCATCATCTTGGACATCCGCAATAGGTTTGCAAAGTAGGCCGTTGATTGTGATTTCCGGATCATTGCCACTCAATGCTATGCAAAAGTCATGGAGGGGATCTGCATTGGGAGATCTATAGGAAAGTGGAGAGCTAATTCTTAGATCCACAATCATTACCAAGTTAACAAAGAGAGTTTTCATGTTGTTGTTGTTATCTTTCATTTTCAGTGATGAGCGTGGTTCAGTGGTGTGTTTAGTGATTGATTTTGATAACTCCTATTTTCTGTGTATATTTTACTCTTTGCTTGAGAACCCCATACTTTGATGTTGGATCCAAATTCCTCAGCAATAAGTGTAGAAACTTGCTATGGTTGTGAGATCGTGGCTTCTAGGTGGGAGTATTAATATGCTATGGGCAATCCTTATTTTAACCTCGGTAATCTTTGCTCAGTGCACGACATGGAAGGATCAACAACAAGAGCGGGATTGGACAAATGGGAGGAGGAGTGGGTAATGTGTTCTTGTAGCCGATGCAAGTGTATAAAGAAAAGACGTTGTAGCATTGGAACACATAAAACAACACGGTGAATTTGATTGTCAACTTTTCAACGATGCTCGTCAACATGGCACATCAATACATGCTCGTTGACATGGCATGGTAATACATGTATGTGAATCATATTTTTCATGTGTTCTATTTTAGGTAACGAATGTTGATATATCTCCACACATATCACTAGAGAGACCAAAAACTAAATGCATAATCCAACACATGGCAAAAAAGCAAAAGCGAACCAAACAGGAAGAGACACCAAACGAACTACATGATGATCCCATGGATGATATGATAGAGACACTAGTCACAAATACAATGCCTACAAATACAGAACAAGGCCACACGTCTAGAGCACATACGGAGAATCCCAAAGAGCGGTTCAGAAGAAATGCATGCAAAGAACCATTGTATGAAGGTGAAAAAGTGTCAAAGTTGAGAGCATTGCGATCCATATTGAACTTGAAAGCAACTTTTGGATGGTCTGATGCAAGTGTATTGTTTCAATTGATGCAAAAATTATTGCCAGATGGAAATTGTATGCCTGATTCTCAAGCAGATGCCAAGAAATTATTATCTATAGTCCTAAATTTGGATTGGGTCGTTATAGACAAGATCTTCAATGAACACAAGTCCCATGTAAGGTAGTGAGGCATTTTCCAATCATTCCAAGGATAGGTCACATGATTCATTGTGAATCTATTGCAACCATGATGTCTTTTCATAAGAAGGGGCATTCAAAGGATGGTATAATAAGAGTGCCTGTAGATTACAAAGCCTGGAAGCACATAGAAGAAGAATGGTCAGAGTTTGCTAAAGAGCCTAGACATCTAAGATTTGGCCTAGCAATGAATGGTGTCAATCCATATGGATTGAAGTCAACAAAGTGGTCAACATGGATGGTGGTTTTGGTGAACTATAACATACCCTCATGGTTGTGGATAAAGAAAGGGCACTTGCTCATGTCTCTTATTATCCCTAGAAAAAGGAAACTATGCAATCTACAGGTATATATATGGCACCTCTACTACAAGAGTTGCAAATTTTATGGAAAGGCATAGATGTGGTTGATAATTTGAGATCTCGAAGAAGTAAATACTTCAAGTTGAGTGCAATTTTAATGTGGATCATGCCTGACTATCTAGGGTATGGTGAGGTTGTTGGCTTGTCAACAAGTAGTTTCTATGCATGTCCACCGTGTGGCATGAGTCCTCATAGTAGACACTCTGTAGACTTGAACAAGGTTGTATACGAAGGTCACCGGAAGTACTTTGATAGGGGATGTTCAAAGTGTCGCAATGCGTTGCATGAAAAGCCATATGTGTGGAAGGCAAAAGATTGCTTCGACCATTGGGAAAAGAGGGATCACATGGGGAAATCCATCTCAAGCTCAAAAAAAAAGATTCCCGGCATGAAAACATTAATTTGAATTCATAGTTTGCTATATTGGCATAAACTACTCATCAATCATCTTCTAGATCCAATGCATATTTTTGAAAACGTGAGTCAGGTAATATGGGATCATATAACTGGAAAGTGTGATACCATTGGATGTCGTAACGATTTGGAGAGAGTTAATTGTATGCCACAACTTTTGGTTGATGAAAACAGAAAGAAACTAGTAGCACCATGGGCCTTAAGCAAACAAGAGTTGACTACAGTGAAAGAAGCTATTGAGAAGTTTCAAATGCCAACAAGAACCATGGGATCTCTCAAGGGCCATGGTTGAGCTCTTGGACTAAAGAGCCATGATTGGCATAAAGTATTGCAGGTATGATGCCCTTTTGTTTTTCTAGAATGATTATGACTCATTATGATGTGATTAAACTAAATTTGTGTTATCAGACCATCTAATTTATCTTATCAATTGCAACAAGTGGATGTTTGATGGATGCAGCACACAAGATGTCTAACGGATGCAGCACAAAAATGCATATACAAGCTAGGAGAATTAGTGAGGTAACTCTGTGTGTGTACTTGAGGAAATGAAACATTAATCGAGTTTCTATAAGCCAGACATGAGTTAATGTAGGGTTTTACACTTGAACTTCTAGGTGGATATCTTGCAAGGAAATCAATCTAGCAAAATTTTGGCATGCAAAAGAAAATGCCATTGAGACAATATGTCTATTGAAAGAGCATTTTCCTACAAGTATTCTTAACATTCAAGTCCACTTGCTTGTACATTTGATGGATGAGGTGGATATTCCAGGCATTGTGCATGCGCGATGAATGTTCTTTTCTAGAAAGGTTTATGAAACCTTGAAGGGCTTTGTGAGACAAAGAGCACGACCAGAGGGCTGCATGGCAGAAGGATGGTTGGTACAAGAGTCATGCGTATTTAGTTAGACGTCTGCGGAAGCACGCGAACAACACAAGGAAGAAGAAGAAGCTTGGACCACAACACACAAGACTTAATGTATTACTAGAGAATGTACAGAGATAAGTAGCCCATTAGGGCAATAGGTGTATATACAAGCCGGGGGGAAAAAACCTCCTAAAGAGGGAAAAAAGTGCCCTGACGGTCCTAGAGTGTTCACACAGATCACTACCTAAATATATCAACAAATCACCCCTAGGAGTGATGCGGGTGAACAAGTAGCTCGAACACAGGGTTCCTCGCAACTGCCAATGTGCTCTGACTATCAGTGAAGATGGTGGTGGCAGAAGACTGACCAACACCCAAATCAGCCATAAGGCGTCTAAGCCACACACACTCAATAGTAGTTGTGAAAGCTGCCCTATACTCAGCCTCAGAACTGGAAGTGGCCACAGTAGGCTGCTTCTTGCTCAACCAAGATATACATGAGCTACCAAGCATGAAGCAAAAGCCACTAGTGGACATACGAGTGTCATAGCAACTAGCCCAATCAGAGTTAGAAAAAGCATGAAATCTGATGGTAGTGATCCCCCCTTGGGATAAAACAACCCAAGTAGCCGAGTACCACTCAAGTAGCGAAAGATGCGCTTAACCGCCTGCCAATGCTTGACACCTGGGCAATGCATAAACCTGCTCATCTGTGAGATAGCAAATTGAATATCTGGCCGAGTAATGCATAAGTAAATCAAGCATCCAATAGCCTGCTGATAGAGAACAACATCAAATGCATCTCCAGCATCATGAAGATTCAATCATAAACCTGTCTCCATAGGAGTGGCAATAGGCTTACAATCTTCAAGGCCAAAACGCTACAATACTGTGTCAATATATTTCATTTGACACAAAGCCAATCCACCATCAACTTGCATAAACTGAATGCCCAAATAGTGATGCAAATGCCATATCAGACATCTCAAATGAGGCATGGAAATCAGCCTTAAAATCAGCAATATGCTTTTCAATAGGACCAGTGAGCAACATAGACAACAATGATCAGAAGCACATCATTAGCACGCTTAACATATAAGGTGCTCTCAGTTGGACTGTTCACAAAACCATGTGCAATCAGATAGGCATGTATCTTCTCATACCAAGCACGTGGTGCTTGCTTTAAACCATATAATGCCTTCTTTAACCTGCACACCTGGTTTTCATGCCCTTTCTGCACAAATCCATGGGGCTGAAAAACATACACTTCTTCATGCAAGTCACCATTTAGAAATGCAGTTTTAATGTCCAACTGATGTACATTCCAACCATGATGGGCTGCAAGTGCACAAATGCTCCGAACACTAGTCATACGGCGTATAGGTGCAAAGGTCTCACAAAATCAATGCCTCTTTCTGTGCATAACCCTTTGCAACAAGCCTAGCCTTATACGTGTCAGCTGTACCATCAGGTTTACGCTTCAGCTTGTATACCCATTTAGTGCCAATGGCCTTCTTTCCACGAGGCAAGTCACATAAAGACCAAGTACCATTCTTCATTATTGCATCATATTCAGATTGCATAGCAGCCATCCAATTTTCTAAATTTTGTGCTTCATCAAACGAAACAAGCCCATTCTCATCACAGAGACTAGATGCAGCCATAGCATAGCAATCTGATGCAAAAGAGGCACTATGAGAGCCTAAACGAGTACAATATGACAGAGGTGCATCTAATTTGCTCTCATGCAAAGTCTGCACCAGCCATTTTGGCATATTTTTTGCCTACTCAATATCAGCCCTCTCATCAACTAGTGCATCATCTAAATCTGCATCAGAAATGGAATGATCTGCATCATCACATGAAAACTGCAAAGGCTGAGAAGTTGCCTCATTAGGACGCGCACTAGACTGTCCACCTATAAAA